>JACJUY010004572.1:55879-69838 GCA_014220935.1 Platorchestia sp. MABIK | reverse complement strand
CGCAGTACACAACACAGTGTACACAGTATACTCGCAGTACACAACACAGTGTACACAGTATACTCGCAGTACACAACACAGTGTACACAGTGTACTCGCAGTACACAACACAGTGAACACAGTATACTCGCAGTACACAACACAGTGTACACAGCATACTCGCAGTACACAACACAGTGTACACAGCATACTCGCAGTACACAACACGGTGTACTGCCGCAGCTTTATCCAAGTTACTGAGACCATATTTCATCACGAATCACGTAGGAGAAACTCTGACCGTTACTTTTTCACTGGGAAAAATTTTTGAGAATGTGCTCACAAGTTTTTCACATTTTTGTCGTTCTTCCGCATTAATTTCGCTTCAAAGTATTGACTACCTTTTTAAATAAGTGTGCTATCTGAGTTTCAATTTTGTCATTACGGTCATTTTCATTACATCACTCGTCCTCCGGCGGCGACAGAGCCTATGAGCATAGAAATTTTTTTTTTGTTATGGTCTTCTGTTCTTTATTCGAAATGATCACGAGCGTAGATGCTTTAAGCATTGCGCCTATTCGTCTACTGATATTTCCAAAACACAACCTAGAATATTTCTTTTTGATCTAAAGAATTTGAAGAACTTTACAAAGCTAAAGAATATTGACTCGCTAAATACTATATTGTATGTTTGTGCATCCTTACTCGATATTCTGTGGTATTTGTCAAAATAGCGGAAATTCCTTCCGAATGTAATTTCAAGTTCGTTCTTTGTGTTCATAGGTCGAAGAAACTACTCCTAAAGAGAGAGTAAGCGTCAAATTTTGAGCGTGCTTTTGTTTTCATCTGCTTCTTATGAGAAACAAATACTACGAATACCTTATTTATCAAACGATGTGTGAAACACTACAGCAATTCGAAAAAACTACGGATTCGTCCGCCACGAAACAGGAAAATCAGTGAAGTTTTCTTGGTTGTTCACGAGTCATAAACTCTGAAGCCAGATAGCCAGGTTATGAAAAGCTACTGTCTCTTACGGATGAGAATTTGTCGCGTAAAAAATACAATGACAATTCTAGCTACTTCTGCGCCACGGAGGTAAAGCATACATATAAGAACACAAAGTAAGGGCACGAAATAGAGGCAGAAAACATAAATGAAGAGAACCAGTGTAAAGTGTTTCGATCAAAAGACATTTGTTTGTAGACATCATTTGTTTATTTCACTTTTAACTTCTACAGTATCGGAACTAAATCCGAAAATCAGTAACTGTTCAGCTCAAGTACTTATAGCGGGGAGAAAAACAACTCACTTACTCTTCAAACTTGAGACATCGTAATCTGAACCAATAAGCTTTTGAGATATTAATATTTTTCGTATGAGTCTCAAAGAATGCTAGGGCTCACTGATTCATCATACATAATAGTAAACAATGGCGTCAGTTTTGCTTTAAGAATTCTTGTTTCATTTAGAATGAAACAAAAGAAGCTGAAAATAGAAGAACGCCCAGCAAAGCAGACGACGCTCCCTGCAGCCTTGACGACATCGCAGCTGCCGAGCACATCGCGGAAGAGATGTGACAGAATAGTGATAAAAGATCGCCTTCACGATTAAATATCAAGTTCACTTATAGCATAAAGTGAGGTAAATGCTTGTATATTAACCAATTTCAATCGAAAATTCTTCTGAGCACAGCTTCATCGTCATTTCCTAATTGAGACATGTGTGAGCTGGGTGAAGCAAGGTAACTCATGAATTTATTTGCCACTTTCACCTCGTCCACTTATGTCAAAATTAGAAACTGATGATGCACTTGAATTCTGAAACGTTTTCAATTGAAGTTATTGCATTTCCATCTAATTTTTTTCACCTATGAAATTTCTGAAGCGGTAATTAATAATTATTCAAAGGAAATACGTGCGTGCAATTGAGAGCCATTGTTCAAGGGAAGAAAGTGACACAGTTCAGGCAGAAATGTTATCAAATACCAGACTCGTGTCATGCTGAATTATTGGTTGCACATTAATAACAAAACAAATGCGACAGTTTTCAAAAGTCTAGCCAATAGAAAAGTTAACGAGCGTAGCTCATGCTGGGATAATGAGATGCTTTGAAGGAAAGCCATTTTTGCACCAAGGTGCTGATCACCGTAAAATTGTTTCTCACTGTGGATAAAATTGAGCACGTTATCTTCGCACAAGTGTGAGCTAGAAAAGTATTCTTATAAATATAAGCCGTGCTTTGTTAAGATCTTTGTTCCGTGCCGTGTGAGAGGAATTTCTGTAACGTAGATTTCCCCTAAATTCTAAATATGTATTCATACTTTAATTCGACACGCTCGTTCAGAATTCAGAAGACTGATTTTCCAGTGAGAAAATGTGTTTTTAACTAATTGAAGGAGAATGTCACGAAATTATTTTTCAATTTTAGTTTAAATTCATAGAAAGTTTATATTACTATTTTTTAAAGTAATTTCACTAGGTTTGAAGTATAAGTAATAGTAACTGTGTGAAATAAAATATTCTTCTTACATTTTCCCACACAAATCCCAGCACGAAATGAGTTATGTAATGACTCCATTAAATGTACAATACACAACGAACAAGCATCGTCCTGGAGTTTAGTTAGGGTGTCCATGCAGCGCCCTCATTTTGCATTGCCATCCTCTGGCGAAGTTGAAGGTGGACGTTGGCACATTCCTTTCTCCGCCGGCGAGCCATTTGGGTGGCAGCATTGTTGGAGCGTCATCTCGGAGAGGATTTTGAAAGCCTTTAATTGCCTCTTAAAACTTGTCATAAACCGCGTCAAATCCAGGGATTTATTCTAGAGGAACAGAGCGGGAAGCCAAAGGAGAAGATCCGTCTAAAAGGAACATCGTGCAAACTGTTCTTTTAGAATTTCATCCACCCTCTTCCAGCAAAGGTTTTTTTAGCGTTGAAACAAGGAGCATGAAAGCCCCAGAAGCTAAACCTAGTTTGTGCTTCGCGAAGTTTTCTTGGATTTGAATCTTTTGAGGCTGATGTATTATCCTGAGTCGTAAACGTTGATATACAAGGGAACAATTTGTGTGACCATCTCTGGGGTAATTTATACAAGGTCTTAGTTAATTTTACGTCTATTGAAAAGCTCTTTCGTTATTCTCAAGTACAGGATGCATGTGCTGCAGTAGGAAAAGAAATTTACATAAGCTTCGAACGCGATTGTCTGTTTCTCTGGCGCCATTCTAGACTCTTTTAACACGAAATATAGACTTTGTGTGGAAATTATATTCCGAGAATTACATCGACAGTGAGATGTGAATAAACGATAACCAGATGTGATGAGAAATGACTTTTAGCGAATGCAGAATAAAACTTACACAAAGATACTGCGAAAACCAGGCAGTATTTCTTCAACCTAAGATAAATTAGAATAGAATTAAAGAGAATACAACAGGGACAAGTCAAGCAACCCATTCTCCGGCTGATTTTCAAGTACGGTGTTGTCAAATACCAATTACGCACAGGCACCATAGTACGTGTAAAAGAGAAATAAACAGTCACATCCACAGTCAATAGTAGTAATCAATATCCCCAGTACATTCGAATTCACACCAAAAAGCTGCCGTTTCACCGATGCTGATAAATCGATTAGAAGAGTAGCAAATGCAAACCATGTCTGTCCATTGCAACCCCCTTGGGTGAGACAGAGAGGTAATTGACCAGATGACACCTTCGCACCTATTTTTTCAAGTTTCAACACTCGATTAGATTATGCCGTTTTTTGTGTTCATAGAGCATGAAATACGCTCAATTAGTTAAAGCTAAACTAATAAGTTTGCGTAATGAATATTTTAAGGTGCAGTAACGCGTGAGAATTTTTTTTTAGACAAATAAACATTACTAAACATTGAAGATGACATTACAAATTTTGGATCTACGATTTGCGTTGACAGCCTTTTGGGAAATAAGTAAGTTTTTTATTCTCATTTTGGTGCGAAAATGTTATTTACATATTAACAGCGAAATGTGTGTTAGGTGAACAGTAGTTACGCTCTATTTTTTGTATTCTTTTGCGATGGCCCTCCTTGAAAAAATTTAATAGACGTGGCCTTTCAACTTTCTCTTTTCTGAGGTCTTGCTGTTGACTTGCTACTCAAAACTCGCTCTTCAATTGAACACAAATATCATGACTAATTCATTTGAAATAGTGAGGCATGGAGATCACTTTGTCAAAAACACCAGTGTTAGGGCATGAACGCTTCCAATTGCTGTAGCAACAAAAGAAAGAAAAAATTGCAGTAATGAAGAGCAAATCTAATAAAACTTCGGATTGAATTATTACACATTGTCACTCCAATCAATTTACACTGCTCAACGTTTGTCTCTGGCAATCATTGTTCTGAGTTCGTTAAATTGTGTTATTTTTCTCTTAACCTTTTTATGTTCCTTTTCGTCTTGACCGTGTCACCTTCATGGGAAATGCTCCTATTCCACCCTCACACTCATCCATGGGTCATGGAGTCGAGCTCAATTTCATTTGTGCCTCTGTCACATTTATAAATTTTTCTTCAATTCAATTCTGATTCCTCTTCAGCAAAATGTTTTGATGTCGTGGTTTACGCTACCCACAGCCGCGTTCTAATGTCAGTTACACCTGAATGCATGTCTGAACCCAAGTAAAGACTTCACTTAATAGCTAATGTAGTCAGCCGATCTTCAGCTGTCCACAAAATTTTGAATGCCTACAATGAACTTTGGAAGCGTTCATTTTACCGAAGCATTCAGAAATTTCAGTTTTTATTTTTAGCTCTAATATGTTCATGTCCTTTGATATTATTCCGAGGGTCGTTTCCGTGTAATTTATCATTGTAGATTCTTCAAGAGGTTCATATTTCTCTATGCATGAAGATTTTAATTCTTCAACTGTGCAAAACGTAATAAATAAAAGAAACTGATCTATAAGTTATTTGATTACGTCCTAATCTTCAAAATATTCGGTATTCCCCGATGGCCAAGTGTCGTAATATCGGCAATATTCGTTGGAGGAGTTGCTCGTTCCCGAGCAGAATATCTTAGCGATAAACTCGAGCATTTGCTGCGCTGTTTTGAAGGCCGCTCGTCTGGCAGCCACTTAGAACTTGGAGTGTTCACCTAACTTGGTCTGCAACTCTGCAAACTTGGTCAACTTGCCAAACTTGATGTGGTGTTTACATGAGAGCCCGACTAAATAACTTCGAGTGAGAGACAGCCTGAATGAAGAGGCGGAGGCTAGTTCGTATATACTTAAAGTCCTTGTACCTGCGCAGGAAACACTTAAATCGAAAGCCAATTTTCGAATGTTTTGAAGTTTTCCCAATTGTGCTTATGACCTAAGCTGGTGGGGAGATTCAACATCAAAGACAATTAGGAGGGAGTTAAGCAATAATGATGTTAGTGTCTAAAAATGTATAAGTGCGAAGAAAGAAAATTTAATTTGTAGCTCAAATACTTTAATTAACTTTCAAATTTCGGTGATTTAATTTCAACACTCAAATACTTTTTCTAACCTCATATTGCGAAAAAATAGAAAGGATACCCTGAGTAGCGTGACGCAACCGAAACAATGAAAGTAATCTACACAACACTGCTCGAGTGTTATCAACTCATAAAGAAGTAGATGCTTTGGGCTCACTGCTAAAAATTTCTGTGTGTCGGCAAAGTCGTATTCTTCGCTAAAACAATACAGTAGGTGCTAAGAGTTAACGTAACTTTGTATAATTACCGCTCTGTCTTAGCGGAGCATAAATTAGTTTGAGCAAATGAGGATATTCTTGCTCTATTTTTTTTCATGATGATTCTGATTAATTCATTCACCTTAGGTAATAGATAAATCATTGAAAATAATTTCGATAAGACGTTAAAGACGTCTGTAGCTACATAGGAACGAGTATGCATTCGTGTTGTCTTTTACAGTTATTTTGCCCTGTCAGTGTAATAAATTCCGTATCAAAACAACTTTTAATTCTCAACATGGATGCAAAATGCCTGCTTGTGATAAGTTGCTGAGAGTAAGAATTTGTTCACAAAAATATACAGAGCGAACGTTCATTTACAACGCACGTATATTGTAGGAAAAAATTGTAAAAGGGAGGAGAATGTTTCATTGTTCCACAGAAAAGCACAGATTGAAAAATTTAAGTTTCAAGACTGCTAAATACAAACTTCGCCTCCGATTGTATTTCTAGAGTAAATGTTCTTTAGAATTATATTTCCCCAGCATCAGTTTTCTTTTACAACAGGATCATCCGACTATGTGTGATAGGTGTGGCAAGGTCTGCCAGGAGTTGGAGTCGAGCTAAATAAGTATAAATGCTCACGGTAAAAAGGCCGCAGTTTGGGCTTAGCGTTCAAATCACTCACTGAAACGCGCTGTAAATGCCCGAGAACTGCTGGAGCGAAACTGCTGGCAATTTTTTTTTCTAAGAACATCATGTGCGTTTGCAACATACTATCCTTCTGACACGGAGGGAAGTTTCAAAAATCCGTTAGTAACCCTTTTGTATTCTGCGAATATATTTATAAGGTGAAATATATTACCCTTGAAATGTATAAACACAAAAACTTTTTATACGTAAATTGCCATTTTTCACCGAGGAATTTCATGAAGACCAAACTGATAAGCATCAAGAAAAGGTAAATCAGTTTTCTTAATTCCATTCTAATCCTGCACAAAAAGCAATTTTTAAGTATGAGAAACACAATGCTTATCATTACAATTTCATGAATCGACTATCTAATCGAACCAGTTAAAGACGACACTGGAGCACACACCCAGAAATACCGGCGCTCTCATTAAAACCAAAGCAGGCTCTCTCTCTGCAGCGACAAGCACCGTAGACCAGACGCCCAAACGACCGCGGTGGCACCAATTAAAACTGGACTCATTCTCGCTCATTTCCTTCAGTAAAAGCTCATCTTCCTTGGGGACTGCGTCCGAAAACTTGAGAAGGATAAGTGAAGTTTAAAACGTCTCTCCATATGCGGGCCACGCTTCTTCTTCTTAATGAAAACTGAGGGCTTCAAGTCTGGTCCGTCACCATTGTCTCCTTCCAGCTACTAATGAAAAAAGTTAGCGTACGTCTGACACCTGAGATGAATTTCGGCTTTGGGGGTGGCTTGTGGTAAATACAAGAGCGACCCATGCAAAGTAATGAAGATCAGAAAACTTCTTCCCTAAACTCCTGATTTGTATCGCAGCCCCGGCTGAAATAAACGCCTTGAGATCAAATATGCACGCTTACAATTTTGAATTACTGAGCTCTCAAATTGAGCAAATACTGTTCAGTAAAGAGAACAGTTGGCATGTACATGAGGCTCTCCAAAGGAGCGAGAATATGTACAACCCTTTGTGAATTTTTCACATTGCGCAATTGCCCTTCTTTATTATTTGTCATATACAACGCACGAATAACCCATTCAACTTCAGCTCTGATGAATACAAACTAGGTTACGTTCATCAATTCTCAGGAGTTTAGGCCTTTATTTTCCAGATCATTCACGTAGCACTACTCAAGGAAAGAAGATGTCACTGAAGCGCTCGAACGATTCACGGGAAATTATATACTGAAAATTTGAAGTTTATTGATTTAATTTAATTTTAATTCTTCAGTTTTATTTTCAGTATATAATTTTAAATTTTCAGTATATAATTTCCCGTGAATCGTTCGAGCGCTTCAGTGACATCTTCTTTCCTTGAGTAGTGCTACGTGAATGATCTGGAAAATAAAGGCCTAATGATCTGGACCAATACTCAACAACCACTTAGTCATACTCTTGGAAGAATTTATGATAGAAAGTTTAACTTTACTGAGAAACAAGTCTAATATGTTTTTCCATTTCTTAACTGTAAGTGCATTGATTTTTTGTGTTGAATGAATTTGGGTGATTACACAGAATGAAACTCTAAATTTATGCAAGATTTAAACTTTAGTGAATGGTTGACATACTTGGGTGTGAATCAATAAAAAAACACTATGTACAATTAAGTACCAGCGAATTAATCGAACCTATACTTTAAAAGAAATAAAAATGAAGTCATCTTAAGAGATTTGTTTTACCTTTGCTGAGCAATGCATTAACATAATTTAAAATTAAAATAAGATTTGCTTGTAAACACGGCGAATAATTTCTTGAGGTGAGTTGAGTGAAATCTACTTTCGAAATAAATATAAAAATTGGGCCAACTTTCCAAAGATTATGTGGATTAAGGCAAGACAGGCGAGGACTACAGAGTTTTGATCACTTCTTCAGGTGGCGGGATGGAATTGAAATTAGGCCTCAAATTTGTCATTCAAATAGCGATTCGCATTCTGAAATTAAGAGAAACTTCTTAAACATATTTTGTCATGATTAAAGTACACTGAGGTGTTCAGTTCTAAAAAATGACTTGGAATTTATTAATCAAGGTATTACATTTTCATGGATTTCTCTCAATCCGTCCAAGCATTGACGTTGGTATTTTGAAACCAATGTAGGTTTACCAACAAAAGATCTTTATGCTGAGGCATTTCAAAAACCAATGGTAAACAATGTTCGTATTCAATGAAGAATGCATATGAGAAAAGGCTGACAGATTTGATGCATGAAAAGCATTTCGGTGTAAAAAATGATGAATCGATTTAACAGTTATAGAAATGCGAGTAGCATGCTCAATCAGTTTGCCTTAATATACAAGAAGGTTGCTCAGTTTCAGGCAAATGCTATTCTGTTCGGGAACTTCGAGGAAAACTGTAGCGATTTGGAATGTAAAACCTTAAAATGTTATTACAAGCCACATTATAAAATGATATTCAGTTTTTCTAAATTGGAGTTCCATTCGTCGGTAGAACTGATTCCTTTCAAATAAAGTGAATAAAACAAAAATAAAGGGAGTTTCAAACGTCGGTAGGACTGATTTTTTCAAATAACGTGAATCAAATAAAGTGAGTTTCGAACGTCAATTGAACTGATTAATCATACCTCAAATAAAGTGAATCCACTTACTGCAGTCAAAAATATTGAAACGCAACTTGTGAAAAATCTCGAACAAGATCTGATTCAGTCGTGTTGTATTCTAAAGAGAATTTGCGTTGATGCCGGCAGCCTCGAGGGAGTGGGAGTTTTGAGGCCGACACCGGCAACTCAAATGAATTGCTGCTGTAATGAGTACGCAAGTTCAAAAACCTCGCAAGTTTTAGTTGCGGAACTTTCAGAACTGCGACCATTTACACCCACGATTGTCATCTTTCTACAGCGTGACGCGGCCTAGAGTTCAAGTAGACTGCAACGTAATAATCTAATGGCATGTAAAACAATACTTGTTTCGAACAAAGATATCGAACTGATTTTCAATAGATTAAAATACTATACAAATTGCTTACTAACTCATGTAGAAACTCTCGAGTGTCATATAAGAGAATGCCTTAACATCTACGTATATACTCTGAGACAATATACTATTATTTGTTATATAGGTGAAATGAAAAATAAAAATGCAGCTTATGTTCAGCTATATCGTACAATCATGACAAAATTAAAATCGTTATGCTGCCGAGGGCGTTCAAATCTACAGACGAGCTTGCTTTAAGACGGTTAGGAGAAACACATACCTCACAATTTGTTCAATGACCAACACAGATTAATTGATTCATTTTGGCAGCGTTGGCGAAATTTAGTACAGCTTGAACAAGTTTATTCACATAGTTAGGCGTGGAGATCATGTAAGATGTTATGACTCCATGAACATAGAGATTCAGGGGTAATAAATATATATATGATATACATATTATGTATTATGTATATAGATACGTTATAAATACTGCATATATATATATTTATGTCTATATATATATTACCGCTGCTCGGTTTATATGTTTTACATGGTAGTACCACTGGGAGCCCAGTACACGGGCAGTTGACAGTCACAGTCACTAAAAGGCGGTTGAAATGAACCAAAAATTTTGGTGATTCCTTTTTCTAGCTACATCACACTACAACAAAAGTAAATAAACAGGATTCACGAGATGAGATGTAGGAAACGTTAAATTATCACCGGGATAAAAAAGGTCTCGCTTGATGATATCACCTGACGAGCCTTTTTCCTCAGCCTTGGAGGGGTAGAAGGGGTGAAGGGGTACAGGGATGGACGGGGTGAAGGGAGTATGTTCGTAATGCGAAAGTAAGTAGAGGAAGACCTAATTGAAAGTATTCTCCCTGTTTGAGTTGCCTGTGCAGTTTTCCGGCTTCGGCCCGGCGCTGGCTCCCTTGCGATTTCTTAAGATAAATTGTCTAGAAGATAATGACTGCGGTCCAGAGACCGTCGGATTATTTATTTAAAATATTCTCTGAATTTCAAGAACTTCCCTCTCTGTGGAGGGGAAACTTCATTACTTTTCCCTGTGCCAGGAGGAGGAATTTTAAAATTACACGAGACCACGCGCAAATTCTCGTCGTCAGAAGATACTTGAATTTCTTTTGCTCTGTTTCCCATTATAGAAATTGCTTCTTGAGTGTGAGTGAGTGCGAGTGTACGTGTGTGTGTGAATGCGTGTTTGTGTGTCTGTGTGTGTCTGTGTGTGTGTGTGTGTGTCTGTGTGTGTGAATGCGTGTGTGTCTGAATATGTGTGTCTGTGTCTGTGTGTGCTTATGTGTGTCTGCATGTGATTGTATGCGTCAGTTCATGTGATGCACATGTGAGCTCACGAGGCGTTTGAAATTACGACGAGCCCATGCTGGAGAGACGATCCATCACACGCACAAATCATTTTTCCGAATTTTTCCGAACAAAGCTGACGAATTTCCACGAATTCGAATTTATCTGAATCACAGTCTCAAAAAAAAATCAATTGACGCACAAAATTACCCACTCAAATCATGCATTAGAGCGTTGCGTGGTGCTTGCAACACGCAGCAGAATTTCACTTCACGTCGTTCTTACAGCGCAGTTTGAGAGGAAGTGTCGCTGAAATTTACAGGCAGACCGTAATTGCTGAGCTGCGTACGAGTGCATCTTAAGTAATGAACAGCGAACTGCACTGAGGCGTTCATTGACGTGCTGCAATGATCGGACAGGGAGAAACAGCCACACGGAATTTCTTTTAACGTTAAGCCGTCGGGATGCAGTTGCTTAATGCCCCTAATCAGTTTATGTTGAACTGATTCATCAGGTGCAGGAGGTGTGTGAGCCAACCTTTGTATCCTAATTAGGATACCGCTGCTTGGTATCCTGATTACTGCTGCTAGTTATCCTGATTACCGCTGCTTTGTCTCTTGAATACCTCTGTTTGGTGCCCTGATTACCGCTGCTTGGTATCCTGATTAGCGCTGCTTTGTCTCTTGATTACCTCTGTTTGGTGCCCTGATTACCGCTGTTTGGTATCCTGATTACCGTTGCTTGGTATCCTGATTACCCCTCCCGAGTTACCATATGCCGTATTTAAAAACAAGCGATGATGTGTGATGCAGGCAAATAAAATTTTAAACAATGCTATTGGTTGGAAGATGACTGATAATTGAATGAATGGAAAAGGTATCCAGTTGTAAGTTAAAAGACAGTGTTTGAAAAAATGTTAGGAATTGAAATTGTAAAATACTTCAAGAAAATTGAAAATGGAAAAGTCATCGAATTGTACGTGAAAAGGCAGTGTTTAAAAGAAATGTTGAGAATTAAAAGTGTAAAATACTTCAAGATACAATACACACACACTACACCCATTAGAGTACACTGATGGATGAAAAAACGTACTTATTG
This sequence comes from Platorchestia sp. MABIK, assembly GCA_014220935.1. Classification (NCBI taxonomy): domain Eukaryota; kingdom Metazoa; phylum Arthropoda; class Malacostraca; order Amphipoda; family Talitridae; genus Platorchestia; species Platorchestia sp. MABIK. Next base: position 58,111 of record JACJUY010004572.1, on the reverse strand, counting down.
AAAGTGTGTTTTCAATTCAGATTAAAGATGGGAGATTCGCAATCCAGTACCTAAATTGTCTTCTTTTGACTGAAAATAACAAAACATGAATACTGGTTCTTATTCATATTTCTTGAATATCACTTTCTCTTGGTAACGAAGAAAATGTGCAATTCAGATCACGCAAACTCGAAATTTTACACGAACTTCTGTAAGCTTATGTGCATTTTAAACTTTTACTGTTTCAGAAATGATTAGTCAACCTTGTTTTTTCACTGAATGCACATTTGGTGCATTTTTTTATATCATCTTCAAAAGAATTTGAACTTCTCCAGATGTTTGACATTATTAATGTCATAAACTAATCTCGAAGAAAACATTTTCAGCATCAAACGATTACGCTTAGGTAATTTTTTTCTAACGTTTTCCCTCGTAGAAAACAAACAGGTTTGAACCAATTTTCCTGAGCGTCATTCTCCCTTGAATCGTCATGATCACGGCGCCATAATATTTTGCTTTATTCCTACACCGAATACACTTGTTCAAGCTGAGTTAACTATTTGCAAGCGCGGCCAAAATTCAACTCATTTGGGAGGAACTGTTCGTTCAGAATAATTTCTTTTTAGAATTAATAGCGTTCACTGCAACAGACGAGGCTGCTTGTGCATTAAGCAGCCCCCAAATGTACTCCAATATGCGTGTACAATTGCACGTTTCTTTCAATATTTCATCGGCAAGGGTCAACATGAAATCTGCATGAGTCGGAGAGTTATTTTTAAGGAAGATGTTCAATTAAATATTTAGAATGAAGCATGTAAACTCTTGGCCAAATATTCTCTCCGGTGTTGATGAATTTTAGGATCACTTTGTACTCCATTTGCCTCGGTACCTACCACTCGTGTACATTTCTTCTTTCTAGTCTTCTATCATTGTTTCCAATGTTATTGGCTTGGTACTCCCCAGTGCCTCGGTACCTACAACTCCTGTTAGGTTCATCTCTTCTTTCTAGTCTTTTATCATTGTTTTCCCTATACATTCACTACAGCTCTTGCAAAACACCTCGCATTTCGACGACTTTTTCCTCCATCCCCTCATAACTGCATCCCTCATTTCGCACGCCCTCTCCGGAAATATCTGCGTCGCGTCGCCCTTTATTTTGATGGCCGCCAGTAACTCAGTTACCGACTGAATACTTAACACACCTGAGCCAGCTCCGCTCTAAAGGAAATTAATTTTTTCCGAAGCACTTCGCTTGGTCGCCTCAATAATTCAATTGATGAATATTTTAGGGGGGAATTTTCAGGAGGGCTTTGACAGAAGCTTAACTGAACGTTTCTCTCGAGGCTGCTCGGCTGCCTCACGTGCTCCCTGACGCGAAAAAACGATTTTACTTTCTGTTCGTGATGTTTCTTGGCTAATAATTTAACGGAATTTAAGTCGAGTTTAGGAAGAACTAAGCGAATAAGGCGAATATAACCTGGCATTCTCGTGAGAGAACTTTTGAGCTCTCAATTTAAAGTGTGAAATGATCAAGGAAAAATGATGTAAAATAATGTAAGTTATCTTTTGCAAAAGAAATGATGTTCATTTGAAGGGGCCTGTCAGTCGGCATTCATTATACTGTGGAAATCTCGCTCCGGCGCACGAAAAAAGCCGATATCAGAGCATGTCAGGAAAAGTTTTAAACAAAGTACATTAACCTATATCGTGTCATCATCAATACGCACGAAAGCAAAATGAGCAGAAATTATTTCTGCTCATTTTTTTAGCGATTTTTATTTATTGTTAGTGTTGAATTACACTATTTTCATGCCGGACGCTAGCCACCGATCCAACACAATCTATATTTTAATCCGCTTAAAACTGAGTTCGCATGTAACGCTCCTCACCCGAGTTTGCTGTATCATGGATACCGAATTCCTGAGTGTTACATTGAAAGATCGCCATTACATGCATTGATATGTTAGGATAAGGTAGGTTAGGATAACATAGGTTAGGTTAGGATTGGTTGGATTAGGATATGTTAGGTTAGGATAGGTGAGGTTAGCGTAGGTTGGGTAATATTGATGAAATTTTTCACGGGTTCACTGTTATTTTTATGTTTGACATATCATCAGTATAGCTTCGGTTGGGATGGGATAGGTTAGTTTATGTTATGTTAGGATGGGATAGGTTAAAATATGTTGTGCCAGAAATTTCTTAACTAATGTTGACCGAATTTTTTCACTGCTCCACCGAGCCTAACAATGACAT
>JACJUY010004572.1:29492-54495 GCA_014220935.1 Platorchestia sp. MABIK | reverse complement strand
GATATTTATCTCTGAATGACTCCGCCTGAAATACGCAGTAGAAACACGTTCTGAGAATGGTGTCTGTTTTTCAGTGGAGTAAATTCAAACATATTTCTGAGGCGGTGAGCGGATTTGATAGAAACCAGTGTATTACTTAGTAATATTAATTAGTCCCTCTTCAGCCCCTCTGAACAGAGCTATTTAGAATTAGACTGAACTTGTTTCCGATATGCCTTAAGTTTCACAGTTAATGGCGCGCTTGTGAGCAGATTTATGAGTGATTATCTGTTTTAACACGTACTGATTGTACACAGTAATTTTACATAAATTCCGCATGAGAAGTTAGGTAAAGTAGGAAAAGATACGTATACTATGTGAAGTTGATGTTACACGAAGTAGGCTAAAGGTACTTCAACTATATGTGAAGTGCTGGGAGACAAGACGACCAAAATAACCTCAGCGCATAGATGCTTGCATATTCGCGATGATGTAGTAATAAAAATTAGTTACAAGCGTATGCAACGACATGACACTGGCCGTTCAACACAAGTCAAAATGAAACAAAAATGATCGGGGAATCGAAGAGACTATTTTAACTACGAGTCACAAGGTTTAATGCCGATAACGTTGTATGTAAATCATGCATACACGCACACACTGTTTTCACTCGGCACGCAATGCCAGTATTTATTGCTCACACACTAGCAATGTGTCCACATAAGAGTCTACACTACCAGTGTGTGTCCCAAACTCAGAGATTATACTCCAATTACTGTGTTGTAGAAAACCACTAGTACGATTTGCCTACCAATCAGCTGAATCCATTAACGAAAGCAAAGAACGAGTCTTCCGAGAGAATCGAGTTTACCGAAAATTTTCACAAATGGAAGTCGACTGAATTTTTTTGGTCCTCTGAAAACAAAAAAAAATTAAGCATCCGTTCATAACTTCATGTTTCTCTGCGAACTGAAAGGAGGAAAAAAATGCATTTTCTTGTTTCTTTATAAATTCTAAATCACTGGTGTCCAGGATCATGTTGTAAGCGAAAGACGGACAGAAAAAATGATCCCTCAGAATGAGCGACAGTTTGAATCTATGTTGGAACAAGTCACTTATACATATGTACATCAATTTCAATCATACTAACTTCACCAAATCAAGCTGCGAGTTTCAATTTCGCGAACTTTAGTCACAAGAAAACCACACCATGGAACTATTAAGCGGATGTATACGACACAGAAAAACGGAAAGTCTATTAGGCTGAGGTGGTTTAAGCTACATTCCCTTCCTGCACAACGGGCGTTTAAATTACTGCATAGCACTGTAGAACAAGAAGAAGAAGAAACAGAACACTTCAGAGGAACGGGACTGCAGCGAAGAATCAGATTTAATAATCAAACGTTCATTTCGGAGGAGCATCGGATGTAAGTTTCAGTTTTGGTTCTCTTTTTCGCACTGCGTGAGATATTTTCCAGAAATCGATTAATTATGTAGCAGAACCAAATACACCGTAGACCATCGATACGTTATGCAGCGTGGCCAGTGGCCACTAGCACTTCACAGTCACAACAGACGACTGGCGTTTGAATTCCCATTATAAAAACTCATTATAAAAACAAGCATTTTGATAACGACCGGCACGGATCATAGATACTCATTACTTTTGATAAATGATTAACATTAGCAATAGTGTACCATGGCGCTAGTTACAAAGTAATGGATTGTGTTTTATGAAATGCGCGTTCTGCCGAATGCATCAAATTAGAAAAAAACTCGTTTTCTGGGAGGAAACTTAGCATCGCATCCCTTGATAACGCTTGAAAAATTTTCCTTCGGAAATCTTTCAAACGTCAACCTTCCATTATGATTTGAAACAAAAGTTTTAAATTATTCACGATTTTCATTTTTCCACTTTCGTCTTTTCAGCACAGTCGGCGTGCATCGAACTTAGTATCATCTGGCTGTACTCAGGCTCACTTTCAATCAGTATGTCCGGCTACAGTATTTCTGAGTCACTATAAAATACCAAGTAAGATGTAGAGTGCATGCTGAAACACTGCAAATGATCAGGTATTATCAGACAGCAATGCAAATCACAACAGACCTGCAGCCTGCAGTGCAAATCACAACAGACCTGCAGCCTGCAGTGCAAATCGAAACAGACCTGCAGACTGCAGTGCAAATCGCAGCAGACCTGCAGCCTGCAGTGCAAATCACAACAGACCTGCAGCCTGCAGTGCAAATCGCAACAGACCTGCAGACCGCAGTGCAAATCGCAACAGACCTGCAGACTGCAGTGCAAATCACAACAGACCTGCAGACTGCAGTGCAAATCGCAACAGACCTGCAGCCTGCAGTGCAAATCACAACAGACCTGCAGACTGCAGTGTAAATCACAACAGACCTGCAGACTGCAGTGCAAATCACAACAGACCTGCAGCCTGCAGTGCAAATCGCAACAGACCTGCAGACTGCAGTGCAAATCACAACAGACCTGCAGACCGCAGTGCAAATCACAACAGACCTGCAGCCTGCAGTGCAAATCACAACAGACCTGCAGCCTGCAGTGTAGATGCAAACGATGGTTACTCTGAAGTAGCAGCAGCGCTGGTACGGCGGAGGAGAGCCCTGATATTGCGCCAAAGAATTGCGCTCGAGGGACCATCCATCATTGCCTCAATATTGCCCAGGGGGCGCCGCCCTCCGATCCTCCTATTGGAAGTTCAGAGTAGCTTTGTCACTGCTGCAGGGCTTCTCCAAAACTCTGCTCGATAATTCGTTCGAAAAATCTAATGATTGTAGTCTAGATTTGCCTTAAAACAGTTTCACGCTGTTTTGCTCGTGTGTTGTGGTTATAGGATATCCTGAGGGCTTGCAGATAAAAGTTATTTTTGACTGGGTGGGAATTCGAGAATGAAAATTGAATTCGTTCTGGAAATAAACTTTCGCTTTTCTTCTCTGGTTTGTTTTTGAAGTTGTCCTTGTCGTCTTGTTCGAGTAGGGGTTTTAAAGGTCCTCGTGCTCAGTTCAAAATGTGTGTCATCCAATAGGCATAATTTTACAAATTTATAATTATTGGGCAGGCTAAGCTGATATTGACTGTAGCTTTATTATTACTACATTATTTAAAACCAAAAAGCAGGAAGTGAGCTTATTTGACCAGGACATATTCGTTCCATCTTCAGCTTGTTTGAAAACAACATACTTCACTACGAACTGCTGCTATTCCTGCCTCTACAAAAAGTGAAGATACGCAGATTCACAGAAGCTGTTGCAGCGCAAGCGTGGCACCCTCAATCCCTACAGCCACCAGAGCACAATTTAAATAAGAATGTCTGCTAAATTGAAATAGTGACATCGGTGGTTCAATATCCAGTCTCCACATTACGCTTATTACAACTACGGATTGCTAACTTAAATTAGTGACGGATGTGGATCAGTTATAATAACTGGATCCAGTATCTACACTGTGCTTATTACAACTACGGACTGCTACTTAAATTAGTGACATCTGTTGATCAGTAATAATAACTGGATCCAGCATCTACACTACGCTTATCATAACCACGGACTGCTAACTTAAAATTGTGACACCTGTGGATCAGTATCCCCACTACGCTTATTATAATCACGGGCTACGAACAGACTTGGTAATTCAATCATCGGAATTGCAAAACACGATCTGCTGTTTGTCTTTGAATTATGTTTTTAATCGGTTTTCCCTGGTCAAAAACTTGCAAATGCATGTCAGGGGGCCAGACTGAATAGTGTGAAAATCTATGTAGCGGAGCTGAATATTACAAACATATGTTCACTTCTGTTTTAAAAAAAACGGCGAAGAGTAAACTTGCAGGGTGCTCTAGCTCTGCTATCTTATATGAGATGGCAGATTTTTCTTTCCTATCTTCTTTGAACCAAATATTTTGTGTTTAACATGAATCTTGAGCTTCCTCCTTCGTAAAGTAAGAAAATCGTTATTTTGTAGATGGATAGGTTCATTTTCTTTCCGATATTGGCAAAGCAGCAAGACTGATTTACCATCAAAAAATGAAAAATCTGATTACTTTTTGTCCTAGAAAAAGTGGCCAAAATCAGCGTTAATTCTACCATTAAAAAGACCAATGCAGGTTAAAATTTTTAGAAAAACGCAAATAAATGGAACGGTTCTCTCTATTTTTCTTGAGAATTATACTGAACCCCAAAATTTATTCGGATCTCTCTGCGAGGAATTTCATCAACCCTTATCTTCTATAGAAAATTCAAACATCTCTTTTAAGTTACATCGCTTACGCCATGGACACAATCAGCCCTCTCAACCTAACGAGAACCAAACGCAAAAACTAAATGATTTCCCTGTTCTTAATTCAACCAATGATCACACTTGAGTATCATGAATCCTGTATCTAAGTATTGTTAAATTCAACACAGCTGCTGTGTGCAGTACACAGCGCAATACTCTGTTGAATTCAGTCTAAGCCGCTCGTCACGCTTCAGGCCTCCATTCTGAAGGCACTGCATGCACATTCCGACCCTTCCAATGCTCTCAACCAAAATACACTCCTAAATTTAGCCCGATCAAAAAAGTACGCCAGAGCACGCTCGGATGATAGCACGCCTCCCCCACCTTTCCACACCTCCACTCAGCTCCGCTGTTTTTCCCTCGCAGGCACTCTATTTGATTGAGGTTTCTCTGTTTGACCACAACAATCTCACCTGAGCGTTCCCTTCCTCTCCTCTATTTACCGACCCCCTCTCCGCTACCTCGCCTCCTTCTCATCTCGCTTTCTGTTCAGTGAGAAAATGGGTGTGCAATTACACGGGTGTGCAATTTGACCCTGTGATTTTGACAGGGAGGATCTTAGCTTTGATTCACTGATTCCATTCGTCATCCTGCATTTTTAAATATTTCATTAACAAATTATATGAGAAACATTAGCACTAGACATGATATTAATCTCATAAACTTAATTTTCTACGTCTTCTCAATTTCAAACATTTTTTAGCAGTTTTCTGAGTAAAAATATTTACTCTATTTTTTCAGCTGGTTCTATCCTCTTTCACTCATTTTTAACTTAGAAAAAAGTTGAGTATATTATAAACATTCAAATCTTTAATATAAGCGTTCTCTCATTGCCACTGAAAGTGATGCGACATAACAGATCAAAACGCTACATGGCACGGGTTCATCTCATTTTGACTCGCCTTACTTTCTTCTCCATCTCTGTGCAGCGATGGCAGACCAGGCAACCTGTGCTTCAGGCCACAGCAAAACAGAGCATGTCCCCCGGCACATCATTTGCACCCTCGGCCAATTAGCGCGATTCGAACGGTGCAGCTATTGCAAAATGTTCTTAATTGAACTAGAATAGACAATCAAAATTATTTGTCAATGTCTTCAACCAAATTGGCAGTTATTGTACTGTTGAGCGCAAAATACGGCATTTATCGCAAATCTTTATTAATTAACGGATAAACTAAGTACTATAACTTGATTTTGCAGAAATTCACCTCCTGCTTTGTGTTGCGTACATAACAGCCATGCTACATGAGTTTCTTTTGGCCATGTTTAACTAGATCTTCGTTCACTCACAGTTAAGTAGCTGTTACTCTGTTTTCACACTTTTAGGCTAATGGCCTTCTTAAGATAGGTAGTACTTATTTGAAATAGAGTTGAATATCTGTCTGAAACATGTAAGATTGTTTTCTCAAGGCATTTTATTTGCAATTATCCCTCATTGTCAGGGCAACGGTTTTTCTTTTTTCTTCGTAACTATTTCACCCATCATATAAATGTTCCGTATCATAAAATGAACGCACTATAAAAATATTTCTCAACAACTCTATTCAAAATCATCAGCCATACTTTATTATAAGGCTTTAACACCCCTCACAAATTTGTCACGTACTTCATTTACGTTACAAGCCGAGTTTCCCTTACAGCTTTTCACTTTTTCCCCGATAAAGATATTCCACTGCTCCCGAGATCAAAGTTGAGATAAAAAAACGAGAACATTTGCATGACGTGAATAGTCCTCACCAAAACTGTAGGTTGGTTGCGCTCTCTCACCACTAGCGCTCTTTTTCTGCTAATTCCTAGCTTATCTTCACATTCAGTACGGGAAGAATGAGAAGCGATATTTTTTCCTAGCGCCTTACCTACTTTTAAAAGACCTAATTATTACTCATGCACAAATATCGGCATTGGACACCCACTTTCATCTCTACTTTTCTCGATCAATCGTGCTATTCCACAACCTCCCTTCAATAACCTAACAAACTGTTGTTGTGCATTATCTGCACACAAAGTACGTAGAGGACAGAACGCAATAGCTTCTATTAGCGCAGCTCATTTGATGCGGCCCCTGCACGCCGCGTTTCTGTGTTCCAGATGAATTCTGTGATTCCAAAATCCGTTAGAGATGATCAAAGCTCAGGATTTTAGAATCGATTTGCATCCACAAATTGGAGCCGTCCTCAAATGACCAAAATGGTGCACTTCCATTTCAAGCTGTCGATCTGAGGCATTACTCGGACTGTCATGCTATGATTGATCACTAGCGAATCTCATAGAAGTTTGTAAATTTTGGAATAACTCGTAAACGAACCTTCAGAGTTGATATTAAGATATTTTCTCCACATTTTTAGTTTTTTGAGGGCATTCAAAGAAGCGAGAAACTAATAAAAGGAAAATGACTTAAAATAGTGACGAGGAGACGAATTTACGATCAATGTTGACAATCATGTAATCTTATAACATATGTTCTACCTCCACTTCTCAATTCATTGTATATTTTCTTGCTCAGTTGTTATTTTCAGCTTGATCGTACTTGTGGAATTCTGATTCGTTAATCATTTTGCGAAATACCTCTGGAGTGGCTTTAATTTCCCCCACGAACATGCTGCTGCATCTGTGCTTCGTAAATCATTAGCTAAATCCCCCTGGAGTGGCTTTAATTTCCCCCACGAACAAACTGCTGCATCTCTGCTTCGTAAACCATCGGGCTAAATCTCCCTGGAACGGCTTTAATTTACTGGTCTTTTAAAGTTCTCCATCCCTACATTGTACATGAAGGCTTTTGATGCTGGAGTGGCGACCCTAAGCACCGAACAGCCCTTCCTTTGAGGATAAAATGATCCTCCCATCAGGGCTCTAGAAGCGATGCTTGCTTTGCCTCGCGTGATGCGCGGGTAAACGAAAAGATTCTCATTTCAAAATCGAGATCTTTGCTCTGAAATTTACGAGCTGAGAGCATGACATCAATTCAAAGGCATTGCCTAAACTACTGCCCTGATTATTTTATATATTGAGAGATTTATACTGTTAGCTTCTTACTACGCTCACACCCAATAGACTTATGGACTTAAAATCCCAAGTCCAGGTCTGTTTTTTAGATCAATAACTTGATTCGGCTTGCTCTAAGTGTTCTTCATGACTTACTTAATGATTGAATCCTACTACAATCATTCTTCACGTGTGAACAGCAGGAATTTCCAAATAATTTCAACGATTCGTGATGGATTTTCATTCAATTGCAAAATTTCATTTTGGGGCACCAATAAACTGAGTTATTTTGGTTATCTTGAGCACATTAAAATATTAATTAATTAAAATATGAACTTGATTCCTGAACTCAGCACACTAAATATTTATTTCATTTTTGAAAAACCGTTTATTCATACTGATACATTTGTTACGCGTTTGCATCCAAAGTAATCATATAGGGAAAATTAGCGAGATAGTTGAACTTACACCTCTGATAGGTTCACCACACACTTTCAGTAATTCAGGTAATCACACAGTAATTAATTTTACAATATCTTTTTCCTTTCAGTGAAGGAATTAAATTCCTTTCGATTCAATACGAAACGGATTAACGTCCCACACACGTGATGCAGTAAATTAAATGCAACAAGCCTAGTAAGTTCCTTGCCTGAATTTTGTAAGCAAATTTTTACTCAAGAACAATTCATGTGGCGTACTCGTTGGTGACTTTGTGTCGAGGAAATATATTGAGAGTTTTAATTCAAGATCTTTTCATTACCTGTTGGGAACAAAGCAGTATTTTGAAATTTATCATTTTACTTTAACTTTTAACAGAGACTTCTGTTCTGGCAGTCCTTTCGTAATGAAGAATTCTACATGTTGAAAAATCAGTGAGCTTCGATTGAATATTGTTATTGTTCAGATATGATGCATCATAAAATATTTTCCGTAATTCCTAGACTCGAATTCTACTGAATGAATTAAGCACTGAAAATTAAAGCAGGTTTGAGAGCACCTGAATAGTTTCTTGAAAGCATTATTCGTGATGCCAAGAAGATCACACGTGCACTTACAGACAGTCTGGTCCTGCAAACTTGGTTTGAAATTTTATGTGATGTTGGTCTAGCATGCGAGTCTCGCTATTTACTCGGCATTGAGGTGAAGATTTGCTGACTTGCTGGGCACTCCTTTATTCAACAGCGAAAATCTGTGGGCTGAAAGCGTCATTTATGTCTAGTAGCGTTTTCTACAATTTCACATGACTAATTTCAACGTGTGTTGTTGAAACGAAATATTTGAAGAAAAAATTCAAAATTCTTGTATGAGAGGTAGCAGTCAGATCAAGACAGTAAGAATTAGAAAAATGAGGCTTAAGAGCGCAGTCAGTATGAAATTCTCGTGAGGCTTGAAAATTCAGGTTATAGATACACAATTGATGGCCTTATATAAGAATCTAGTGCTCTCATGTCTCGAGAGAATTTTTCCGAAATTTTTCAAGAGAAATATTTATTTCAATATTCCATGAGCTCACGCTCAATTTGACAAAACAGGTCGAAAAAGTTCTGTGAAACTGTATCAATAAACTGTTTGTGAAACTGTATCAATAAACTGTAATATGAGACTGTATCAATAAACTGTAATGTAAAACTGTATCAATAAACTATTCTATGAAACTGTATCAATAAACTGGTGTGTGAAACAGTTTCAATAATCTGTAATGTGAGACTGTATCAATGAACTGTAATTTGAAACTGTATCAATAAACTGTAATTTGAAACTGTATCAACAACTAATGAACATTTATGTGAAACTGTACATGCAAGAGTGAGAATGAAACTGTCAGTCTAAACATGCCGAGCTGATTTTCTGTGTTCGAAATATTCACCACCTGGCCAAATATGTTTCGTACATGGCCCCACAGATTTATTTCCTTGACTTATATGATCATCACTTCGGCAAACATGCTCACTACGTTACCTTATATGTTCACAACTCTGTAAACATGCTCACTACGTTGTCTAACATGCACACAAACTTGTCAAGCATGCTCACTACATCGCTCAACATGTTCCCCACTTTGCCTAACATGTTCACCCCGTTGCCCAACATGCTCACCACTTTGCCGTACATGTTCATTTCTCCGTCAAAAGAGTTCACTCGCATAGCAAGCCTGTGGTCCGTACGGCTCTTACTACAGCTGTTCGTCTAACTGGTGACTCACAAAACTAATATTCCACAACTGTCAAACGATATGACTCATCTCCATGTAAAACCTGGGCAACTGCGTGCAAAATTTAGGCACACGTTGCGTTAATTTACACTTCAAAGGAGCAGGAAGTTTGATAGTTAATTAACTCCCTGGAATTGGACAAACGTGCGTTGCGACTGACGCTTGCAATCTCGCTGTCACGCAGCTTGCACACGTCACGCACAGAACAAAAATGCTGCTCGAAAGCTTCTCTGATGTGAATGTATACATTTTTCTGTGCTGTCTTGTATTTAAATTTTTATATTATTTGCCTGTGACCATAAAGGTTTTTTGTTGGCAATCAGCTAAAATTTTTAGATGACAGTATGTGTGAAACGGGCTTTCTTTACGGGTTGAATAGAATGTTGAAATAACAGGTATCGTTAGCCTATGTATATTTCCTTCTCTATAGGATCAAATTAGGAAACATGTGAGAGGCAGCAAAGCTTGTGCCACAGATACGCTCATCTAACACGTTCAGTTGCTCAAATAATCAGAGCTCATTGCTATTTTTGACCATTTAAAACTGTAAATTTCCTTACCGAACAATATTGTTTGCAGTTGATTTTAAAAAATCAAATAGAAAGATGGATAGAAATGAGCCAAATCAGCGTAACTTGGGTTGTGCCTACGTCACGAGACGGAAAACACTAATCTCGCACAGGCACCCACTAGAGAAACACATTTTTCATGACCTCACGCCTTTATTCAGGGTCAAAAAACTAGCTTGAAAATTTTTCCAAGGATCCATGGGTTTAGGCCCGGAAATGTTAAGATAAGTTAGGCTAGGTTAAGTTAGGTGAGCAGCCACAAATGTCATTCTCAGTATTATTGGGCAGTAAAACTTTGTAAACGTTTCTAATTTAATGAATTTAATTTTCAATAAAACTTATCTCCTGGAATCAGCGGCCCTTGTTCTATTAACATCAATTTTCAATATTGCCTCAAACAGATTTTTGTGATATTTTGCATAGTGTAGATATTCATAAATGCTGATAAACTGTTGGTGTCTCATAATAACTCGAATAATCCCTTGCAAAAAATAGACTTCAATCATTTCGTGAAAGGCTTGTTCAGTGAAAATTTTAAGTGAAATCAGTATATGAAGCATCTTTTGTTAAATTAATAGTTATATTTTTTCTTTCTTTCTTCATTTCTGTCTTTCTTCGTCTTTCCTTTCATTTTTTCTTAATTTATTTTCTAAGATGGATCAGGGAGAAATAAACATAGTCTAACGATAATGCAACGTCTGGTATGAGCTTATTCTGCTCTTCCACATAGGCACTCAATACAAGCGTTGTGCAGTCATACTTTCACACCCGGTAACACGATTAGAAATCTTGCCTCTCAACGCCTGGAATTGAATTTCTACCAAGCGGACATATTTCACGGGAATTTTGAGTAGCAAACCCGCTAACCAGTCGTACTGAAATCTGCCCAGAGTATATTGATCCTTGAATCTAATAAAACTGTTTTCTGATTTCGAATCTAACTTGTGTGTATAATACGAGAACTGGTCAAGAAAAAATCGTCATCACGCCAACAAATTCATTCTATAGGAATTTATACGCACGGCACTCGTTACTCAGAACCTGCTTAATAATCGGCACATTTCACAATTACCCTGAAATCTATTCAGCAAAACCGGCCCTCGCTCAGGCACTCTCAAGCATGTAGGAACAAAATGCGCGGCAGCACAAAGCGAGCTCTACCCTTCAAGAGATGCTGAATAATTCAGTGAGGGCTGATGAATAATATGCGCCTCGCATGGAGAGGCCCGCCGCAAAATTCACTCTGTAAAATGCTCATTTCAGTCAGCTTCGAGGGTAATGCCGGCAGTGCTGTAAAAGTGGCCGAATGCACCTTCATCATGAGCTCTTTCCCCTCTGGTGCTGCTCATTTGACGTAATATGCTACGAGCCAACAGCTCCTTCAAATGCCTGCGTCAGGTGTGGTGTTCTGAAATTTGTTACCGACATGAAGGACTTCGACCTCAATTGAGGGGCGGCTTAGATGATAGCCAATTGTTGCGACTGATATGAAATGAACGTCAATGCACGGCTTTAGAATCTTTGCATGCTGTTTGACGTAATAGTTGCAGCCAAAGCGTTTCGAAAGCTTTATTTTGATCATTTGAATGTCGCGATGATTGGGTGCAAATGTAATTTTACTTGTCATGATTGTGTTTTGTGTAACTTGTTTTCACTATCTTATTAATGGAGAACGCAAAGAATCACAACAGTAACGTAACTGGTCCACTAAAGGATTAACACAATTTCCATCAAATTGGAAATTTTTCTCCTTCTTTTTTTACATCTTTTTAATTTTGAAACACTTGGTTTTTGTGCATCAAATACGTTTATTCTTATGTTTCTTTCGTGCTATGAATAAAAAGCTTTCGATGGCACTGAGTTTCGTAAGAACGATTAGAAGACGAGTACCTCCACAAAACTCCGAGAAATAATAATAGTGTTCAAATAGGTACTACCCTTTCATTAATTAAGGTCAGCCTCGATAAAATAAAGCGACGATTTCACTGAATAGAAAATTATTTGAAACTAAAAAAGACAGTACACCGGAGCGAACGTCAGTTTCAGCGTTAATATTTAATCCTAACGTTAGCGCTGCCTAAAATCTTAGGTAGAAAAAGCTTTAAGAAAAATCCCACGTGAAGGTTTAATTCTTATGGATTAATTTGACAAAAGTACGTGCCGTATTAGTTCGTTGTGCTGCTTTCTCTGGCGCGGTGCAGGAGAGCTTGCTAGAATTTTCCTTTGAGTTCAATTCTTAGCTAACAGTTTGGCTGGAATGTATTCCATGCTGCATGAAATGTTAATGTGACAGATTGGTTCACAAGATCGACCGGTTTTTATTCCCAGAACGCCAGAAACATAACCGTTTAGGTCATATTGCATGACGATCGATTCTTTTCATCGAGAGTTTTCAGGAATTTTTTCTCATTTTGAAGTTGATAAAGCACCCTGTGGAAATTTGGTTTTACGTTTAGATACGTTCTACATTTTTTTTGGAGGTGGTGTAAAAAATCACGCAATCATACCAATAGACTTTGCAGAAAGCAATTGATTTGCAACGATCCATTCAATTTTGATTTACTCTGCCAGGTTAACTGAAAATTTGCAAAGCACCTTGTGAATCCAATAGTAAATGAGATATTGTCTCTTCTGGAATTACTTCCACTTTGTAAAATTTCCGTAGTGATTGGATTACGTTTTAATATTTTCTATTTCTGTACTCAGTTCAAAGGATATTGCAGTGCAGTTGTTTTCGAGTTCATTTACAGTTGAAAAATATTCAGTACAAAGAGTGGTTCATCCATTGCAATTCGTATAATCTCCCTTTAATATAAAAAATGCTATGCATTAGTCATGCCATGGTTCGAAACTCTACCAAAGCGAAAGACGAATCAAGTTTTTCAACGGGATGCGAATGGAAAAGTTATGCAATCTAATTTTGGAACTAGACCACACTGTATCAGCTATTCCCTATCTTCAAAGTTAATATGCTACACAGATGTTTAGTTTTATCAATAAATACTAAACGTATAGATACTGTGAGAACCATGACAAGATGTAAAGGGCCATTGTTAAGTGGTTTTGTCATTTTCAATAAGCATTAAATTCCGACGAATTCAATGGAATTAGTCAAAATAAGGGTAACGTCTGGTCTGCGTCACAGTAGACAAAACAGTGCCTTCTTACTGTGCTACAAAACCAAGATTCGAGCTACTTTTAGCTGATATTACTAAAATCAAAACAGTCCTGAAATTTTTGTTTTTACGCTTGCCTTCCATTTACTAGTGAGGCGAGGGAAGTGCGTGGTGATTTAGCCAGGCTGCGGTGTTGCCACTTAGCGGGATTACCTTCAAGCAAACCAAGAGCTGCGCACCGAAGGCCTCACTGCAATAGATGCCAACGGGCGGGAAATGTGTCTGCTCGAGTAGGGCACCGTAAATGTAGCAGAAGGTTAAACTTCTGAAGATAAAAAATACATTTTAACAACGAAGTTAGCTACTGCAGCAGAAGGGTAAAAACTTAAAAAAGAAGCGTCATGGACGAATGTGACAAATTGTAAGTAAAATGGTAGTGTTCCATGGTGTTGTGAAGAGTGAGGGAAAAAAACGAGGGGCCAAATACAGGGCAATGAAACACAGCAAAGAGGGAAGTTCGCAGCACGCGAATTGGGTTGAGGAGGATGAGTGAAATTCACAACTCAGCGTTAAAATATTTGGAACACAATCCTGTTAAATGTTCCCAAATTCAAAGTATATATTTCATTGGTGTATTTTTATACAATTTGTGTCGTCGTAAAAGTACAGCTGGGAACACAAGTTCTAAAATTAAAAATGGGACACCGATGTCATTGTGTTTTTTCCTTTTTTCATCTAAATTTAACGCTTTTACATCTTTTAACAACGCGGTGTTCGCCTCATATTTCATCTTTCAATTTCAGTTTTTTTTTCAGGAAAAACTTACACAAATACAAATCGGTTTCCTATAACACGCTATTCCTCTTTTTATATTTTCTTATTTACTGCTCGTACAGAGCCCTGTGTTATCATCCCATCTTCGTTTGCTCGATCCGGCTTCAGGATTTTTGAAATCCTGTCTGTGTTTCGCTAAGCCCTGAATTTCACTGCTTCTGAAGTTCTTGCCTTGTTTTCGAAATGTTTTGCTGTATGTCTTTCCTCCACTCCCATCCAGCCCAATCAGTCTCACTGTCCCCAGTTCGCTCACCTGCCTGTCTCAAACTTCTTTATTTCTGTTCCTGAGCAAACTATTTCCAACTCTAAACTTGTAAATCTGAAACACTCATTGGTTTAATTTGAGTAAATGTTTACTTCCGTGATAGCTCCATAATTGGATGAAATTATTTGGTAAACTTGGATACGTATTCCACTCAGCAATTGGAACGTCGACAAGTAATTATATTCAATGTCATTTATTGAAGTCGTCGTAAGTAATAATCTCCCTGCTGAACCCCTTACGGAAACTGATTCCATAAACTGGTTAAATCAAAACGTACTGATTGTCAGGGGCTTCAGAAATCAAAGTGCCAAACTTAAAATTTCAGAACTTGAACTTATTGATATCTCAATGAACATCCATCTCAACCTCAAAGTATGGGGTGAAACAAAGCAGCCAAATAACAATACAACTATCCATGAATGTGACCTTCCCTCCCACTACTACCTGCTGCCGGTGGGGAGATTTTCCAGAGTTTTAGATCGTCGTCCGGTATAGCTGACAGCATAAGTTCTGTAGCCCAGCCCACTTAGATGAACATAAGTTGTACCGCTAAACTGTCTGAAAATTAGAGCCCAAGCCTTCCAGCCGCAGAGCTCACGAAGAGTCCAAACCCAGCCCCCTGAGCTGCTTTATCCCTCCTTCCCAGCAGAATTAACACCCCACATCGAGGTTGAATTGAGCCGCCCCAGGTCTGACTTATTTCTTTAGTTAGGCGCGAGAAAATTGAGTTAAGGCCTCAAAGAAAGCGCTGGCCCACAAACCGGCCCCCTAATGAAGTTACTCAGAATATTAGGCCCTCTGTTGGCCGTGTTCTCAAACGCTCCCTGTAGACAAAGGAGCTAATTTGGGATAATACTCTTCCTTCCTCTGGCTTAGGTTATGATGAAATGTTAGCCTCTCCTTTCCGTCTGGTTTCTGGTGAAATGATTTCTGTTTCTTCTCGTCTGGAGCGGATTGGTATGTTAGCCGCTGATTCTCGTCTAGTTTATGGTGAATTGATATCTGTTCTACCTCGTATAGTTTACGATTAAATGATAACTGTTGCTCGTCGTTTCGTGTAGAATAAAATGTTTGATGCTGATGCAGGTATAGAGTCTCATAAAATGTTATCCGCTTCATTTCATTCGATTTATTGTTGAAGTTTCATCTGTTTGAGGACAGTCACTTCTTTGCAGACGTAGTATCTTTTTTCCTCGATCAGTTAGTAACGATCTTATGGAAAAAATTCAGCTCATATGGTATTTCATTTAATATTATATGCTTTTGTTCACCAGTTTGAACTGAAATATTCTCTACCAAAATCCACCAGAGTCCCAACAAACTTTCACAATTTCTCCATATTTTAATTTGAGGCTAATGTGATGCAACATCAGTAACGCTTTACCTAGCACATGTGCGTAGATCATAAGGAATTGTTCGATCTGTTTTACTTGTCTATAAAAAGTTTTTCTCTTTTAAAAAATTATGCTAATCGCGTTGGTTGCATGATACTGTCGCAAGTGAAAGGTTATTTCTCACCTTGTGGGAGAAAAATATATCCTAATTTTAGCGAATTGATTACTTAAAAGCCATCAATCTTACGGAGATTTAATTGCTCTTGTTTAATACGGAACATCAATTTTTATTGTCAACTCCATGTTTTTCACTGTCGACCTTTCAATTCATGCGTTGTTCAGAGGTAGGAAAATTTGCTTCATCTTTGCGCTAAATAAAAGTTTTATGAATTTATTTTCCCGTTGCCCTTTAGGATATGAAAAGACAGGCAGATATTGCTCATTTACATGAAAAAATTTTTGAAATACTAGCCATTTCCAAAATAATTTATTAGTGGATTTCCATCGAAGCCAACTGTTTTAATTTAATTAGGTACTGTTACAGCCATATTCTGTATAAATTTTTTTAATTCTTCTGTAGTGTACCTCATTTTTTTCCTTTTGTAGCTTTTATTGTCAATATGAATGTTGAAATTTATTGGAACAAGGTCACGGATATCTTGCAGGTCCATGGAGGCGTCTTGAATACATGTTTCATCAAATTGCCCGAGGGAAGAAATCCCACGTCGTAAGATCGGGGTGCCTTGGCGGCCACTCCACTGTGTGCTGAAAACCTATTACACGCTCCCAAAAAATTCCTTTTTGAGAGTTTGGCACGCAAACAGATTTGTGGCATTTTGTGCTGTTCTACACACTTTCTCATGTTCCATCCTGCATGAGGGATTTTGGTTTGTCTTCTCGTATCCCAAAGAGCAGCGCGGGAATAAATTCCAAAATTTTTTGTGTTGCGTGGAAAGGTCGGCAGTAAAAACCTAGGACCTGGTAACGAAAGTGGAAATTTCGTTTGAGAAAAAAATATTTTGTCGATTATCTTAAAGTTGATGGTGTTTGCTTTTCTCAATGCGCTAAAATTGGGGGCACAATTTTAGCACATTTTAAATACAACTTGGCGGAAGTACTAAGCTGTTTTCAAAAAAAGGTGAACGAGTTAACGATGTAGTTTAAACGCCATTAATATTTAAATATGCTTTCACGTTTCCACAAGTATTTCCACACAATACATGACTTTTAAACGCCAACTACACGTCGGCTTGAATGAAGTAGTAATCATTCACTATAATGTGTTTCAATTTATCTCTCAAATGTATGGAACGAAATTAAAATCTGGTGACAAAACTAACCGGAGGACACAATCCAAATTAGTCGTTACACAGCTCTCATCTCCACTCTTCTGAAACTCTACCATACGTGTTTACGAAACGATAACATTTTCTACACAAATTGACTTTTTGTATCCTTCCAAACATCACGTCAACAGATTATGATGTTTAAAACCACGAAGTTTTTTTTTACCATACACAATTTTCAAAGATACGATAAAGTTGAAAGTTGCTTTTACCATCCTACAGAAATAAAAGACCTAAAACAAGAAATTCAAAAGAAAATAATGTAGAACGTTCATTAGCAAATCAAAACACGAAAATTTTTACATCCTTCAATAAATCTGCTCTCGCTAAACAATCATGTGCAATGGGTCACATAAACTTAATTGAGGAGACCTAAAAATGACATAAGATTAATTTGGGTTGATAGATTAATTAGTCAAAAAGAGATGCAACAAATATCTCTTGAAATGCAGAAGCGACTAGCATGCTTGTGGTCAAACTTGAAGATTCAAATTATAAAAAACTTTAAAAGTATTCAATCTTTTTGAGACTGGCGTCTCCACGGCGTTGGGAGAAGCTTTGTCTAGCCTTTTATGATACTTCATTCTAAATTGTAAATGGTGGATGATTGTCAAGACAAATCGCCAAGTCGTGCTAGGTTGCATAAGATGATCATGTGAGCCGTTAACATAATCAAATGTTCGCTGTTCATGCTATAAAAATGTCGCATTTGCTGGTAATACGTTTGGTAATTTGCATGCATGACTTATTCTGCAAATCTTTTCATGGAATATTATGCAACACATCGTTTGAATTCTGGGACCTCGTGCATTGTACCGATATATTTCAGCACAGTTTTGATGGTAGCAAAGTTTTATGAGTTTTGCAGCAATTCTAGGAAATTCAATGTTGTGTGGCAGGAAATTCATTCTTCCATTATTGAGACATTCATTAAAAAGGCATTTATTTTGCTACCGCTAATTGATTGGGGAATTGTCTTGATCAAAGGGAAGTTCCAGTTCCCAGTATACATTTGCATTTCGTATTGATTTAGCCTTCTATTTCTCCACTGTTAATTTAAGAGAAAGAGTGAAATTCGTAAATAGTAGTTAGGTAGAACAACCATGTTCGACTATTCTTCATCTTGTCGTGTATTTTGCTCAAAATTAATTCAGATGGTCGTCACGGAAAGTGATAAACGTTAAAAAAAAATTCATATGCCTCTTCACACCTTACAGCTTTCTGACAGATTATTGGGCTCGAAAACTAATAGTCTAAATTAGATCATGAATTAAACGGAAGTATGAAGTGAATTTACCTATGCATAACAAAGTTACTATACATTTGTGTTCCAATTCAAAACATTACACAAAGCATTCAGCAATTTTTAGACATTGAATACATGTAACATAGTTTTATCCATAGCAGATAAGAAAAATGTGCAACGAGAACAATCATGTGGAGTGCACACAGATCACTCATTATCTTTGCTCTAAATCTTTATTATTCCTCCATCATAATTACTCTATTTTTTAAGGTTTGAGGGTCATTTTTCTTTGCCTTTTAGGCTGAGTGGTTTCAGAGAGAAAACTTTCAGGCATCTGATATCGTTGAGTTGACAAAAAACATAATGACGCGAAACGATAGATAGCTATATTATAAAAAAGTTCAATAAGTAGCTTAGCTGATATACAGCGGGTAAAATGTCATATGCACTTGAATTTGCTACAAAACAGAACATGAAACAAGTAAACTGTGGAAATGTTTAGAAAAATGTTTAATATTGAAAACAATTGGTAACTTTATGTTAAAACTTGCCTTCCTTCTCCAGAGGCATAGAGCTTTCTTTGTGATATTTTAGCTCATTTCCACTGAAAGAATTTCTTCCCAGAATCACTTTAGGGAGAATTTGCAATTGCGCCAAACCCTACATTCCTACGCAACATGTTATGGATTGATAATTTTGGCACTTTTGGTAGCCAACAGTTACCGGATTTGACATCCTTGCCTAGTGGAGTTGAATAATGAAATCACCTGTGAATGATTTTTAGGGCTAAACTAAATTTTCGAAATGAATCAAAAATATTTTGGAAATCAGATATTTCAAAAATTTCAAGATTTATTATAACAAATGTCAGTCAAATAGCATTGATTTTATAAACAATAGTAAAGTCCAAGGACTTTCTCCGCACCATTTAAACTGTTAACCAATATCCTCGCACAGACTAGTGCACTCAGACAGCCTTTCCCAGTGCACAGCACCTGCCTCTTTTTATTAACGTTACTTTAGAAAAAAGTAAGTTTTATTTTAATCATTCCTAAACCCGACATAAATTTTAACAAAAACTCTCGAAAATGAAACGGAAGACAAATTCGTGGTTTTCGATAATCCCTCGCTTGACGAGCTCCTTTTATGTTGGACACTTTAGTTCAATTTATTAATTTTGTTCTGTGAACCTAAATACAGAATTTAAAAATTGAACCCGAAGTCAAATTCTTCCTATTCGACAATCCCTCGCTTGACGATCTCCTTTTCTGCTGGACACTTTAGTTCAGTTTTTAAGTTCCACAGATCGCGGAGCATGTGGCATCACTTAAGAGTATAGCCGCAGTCTATCGGTAGGGGCGTATTGGCTTGGTGTATCGGGCAGGCTGTGTATAGCTTCAGTGTATCGGGGTATCGGTTTGGTGCATTGGTAGCCCAGGGGAGCATCAGTTTCCGATACGTGAACCTGCATACGACTTCTCTGCTCGCCAAGTGCCACGGAGAAGCCTCAGGCAGTTCAGTTCGCTTCCAAACTTTGACTTCGCAAACACGGGCCTAACTGAAGATGAAAATATACTAAGTTCGGCTCAACTCCTGCAAGTTACGAACCTAGACTCCAAAATATTCAGTCCGGGCTAAGCCTTAAATCATCGTGCGATGATTCTTGCTTGTTTGAACATTGACGGAAGCGTCTCTCCGTCGTTATTATGGTTGTGGATACGTAATTAATAATTTCTTAGCTAGTTTTTTTAACGCAATGTATTTTTAACTCTTTGATTAGAAAACTTAACTTAAGTTTATCAACTACTCATTAATTTCCAGAAGTTGTGTTAAATTCTTTCTAATACATTTCATTCTCATTCCATCAAAGGTAAAAGCAAGATTTGTAATGTAAATGGAGCTATTTCATTTCAGCTACTATCTTGATTCAGTTTACAACTATGTTAACAGCCATTGCAAAAAAGCTTTTTCCTCTTCAGTTCAGAAACATTTCTTCACAAGTCTTTTAACGACTTTCGTCGGTTTTCTTTTCTGCAAGCACTTGAAATTCAACAATTTTCGCCTTTTGTTCTCAAGAAAAACAATTAAAAATCTCATTATATTAATGCCATTTTTAATCCACGTTTATGGAAAGCTGCTTAGGGTTTCATTTTCACTTTGAAGTTAATGCTCGGTGGTTCTATTGAAAAGGTCAAAAGTAAGTTAAATACTTGTATCATTTACCGTAGACTTTCATGAAACATCTGTCAGTCTGTCCGATTTGTCTACTTATTAGTATAATTTGCAATGACAAAAAATTATTCATCCACTTTATTACAGTTTGTACATGAACTTGTTTTTCTCAGATTGACTTGGGGAGCGTAAATCATAGTTTGATTTCTTAAACGGAACATCATGCACTTTCAAAAAAATTCGCTCTGAATTTTTGCTCAAACTGCTGAACTGAGCCCGTAGTTACCACGCAAACTCTAGAATACAGAGGCTTTAGGAGCATGGACAAAATTCAATGACTGTTCGCAAGAACGATTAAAATGAATAATAACATTAAAATGAAAAACAAAAACGAATAACATTCAATAATACGTACATCTACCCTCATCAATATCTAGTGCAGGTGAATTTTTATGTGCAACGGATACTTCATCGTGCCATGACAAGTTCAAACGCCACAAGCTTCTAAATCATGCGATGTTCTTTAAAAGGTTTGATGTGTAATGGTTAACGCAGGGCACACGGGCGATGCTCCTTACGGTGATACAACATACACGTGTAATGTTTAACACAAATAAAAGGCGCACATGCGATGCTCTTTAAGTTTATACAACGTTCACACGGAATGATTAATGCAAATAAAAGGCACAAGACCAGTACATGTCTGCATGCAGGGCGCTGGCCACAGTGTGCGCGCTCCTGGTCCAGTAGGTGACTCAAATGGCGTGACTTGTGCGTGTTCAGAGCAAAAAGGTAGAAATTATTCCCTATATATCACTGAGTTTCCGTAACGAAAAAGTAACAATTTCTTTGGAGAGAGGTGAGCTCTACTCTCCCTTCACATTTTGGTCAAAATTAGCGATATTTTAGGTACGGTGTGTTGATGTTGTGATAATTTCCTATAGTGTTGATTTTATTTACCACTCCAGGCACACTAAGAAATATCAATAGGGTCTCGCAGTGGTCCTTTTCCATTTTATTTTCCTTGCAAAGATTCCTTTACTTTTAATATTAGCGAGTGCAACATTTCATTTTTATTTAACCACCCTAGTCTCACAAGAACACCAATAATTTGCACCTCATCGTGCATTTCGGTTTTATCACGTTCAATTGCACTCTAAATTTAATTTCACCACATATCCAGTTTCATTCATTAACTTCCTTCAATATTTTTTCTCTTCTCATTCAAGTTTACTGGGAATAAAATTTCCCCTTAAATTCAATTTACGTAATATGTTTCTTCAGTTTACATTCAACATATCCGTAAGCCCGTTCTCACTCATCACTCAGCTTTCCTTCAAAGTTCTCTTCACTCAACGTTCAATTTCTCATTGCACTGAATTTCACCTCACTTTCAATCTCACTTTACATTCAATTTCATTCAACATTCACCTTTCCATTGGATTTAACAGCACTTTACATCCAGTTTTATTCAGTATTCTACTTCACTTTGCATTTAATTTCCCTTTGTACCCAGCATCTCTTTACATTTATTTTCAGTTCACCTGCAAATGTATCTCATCCATTTCAGTTTCAGGGTCAAATTCGTGATATCGTTATTTATATCGGCTTTTTACATCATTTCCTTTTTCATTTATCTCTTTTATGTGTTGAGTTCCGAATCCACACACCATGCACTGCCATGGGAAGACGAACGGAAATCATGTAGTCAGTTGGAAAACGGTTAAGAGGTTCAGCGATTTAAACCACATCAAAGTGTCTAGTCCCATTATCGGTTTTAAAAAGTAAATTCTTCTGTTTCTTTTTAACATTGACAAAATTCAATTTTTACTTCTTTTCCAGAAAACTAAAACGACTTTCGTTCCACAGTAATTGCTTTTTCTTTTCCAGAAAGCAAAAATCGCTTTCGTTTTAGAGTAATTGAGAGGCGTAACTTGTTTTCTGAAGCGCCGAACGTTTCAAGTTCCAGGTTTGATATCCCAAATAAACTTTGTGGAGAGAAAACGTAACCTTATGATGGAAGTTAAGACGATGGCGGCAAGAAACATTCTATTTTAATAAATGTTTTCATTGAAGCAAAATGTACCTCGCAGTCTCCTTGTTTTAATAAATGTTTTTGTAGAAGCTGTATTTTTCTGGCCCCCTTCACATAATTAAGCTTTTATCGTAACATTCAACTTCTGTTTCATAAAAAAGTCAAACACATTGATTTATATTTTTACTGAACCTACTTTTAATTGCTTGGGACTAAATTACGGGAAAATCAGTTGCTTCAAACGCGAATTATGAAATACGTTCCTGCGTGCAACACAGGAACTCAATCGCATAGTTCTTATTCTTGATTTTCGTCATTGTTTCCAAAATATGGCTCAAACGTCCGGTATTGCAGCTACTTTTCTTTTTAGCAAGCTTAGAATTTACAGCCCCACATCGGTTTATTCGGCCAGTATTTCGTACGACCTATATCACTATGATGTATCATTATATTTCTTTGCTTTGAAATTCATTAGAGAACTGCTTTCGCGGATGATTTGAATGTCGTATTTCATAATTTTCTCAACTTCTGCTTCTAAGTTCAGCTTCACAACCTTGCTTCGAAAACACAGTTTTTATTTTTGTTATGATTTTATTCACGTAGAGCAGCAGGTTTTCTGACATTCTTTCAAGATTTTCCAAAACTTATATAGCTTAAGTACCTTTTTATTCAATCATATCCCCTCATTTAACATTTTTTCTTGTTTAGACCGTCACAAAACTTGAATATTCCTTATATGCGAAAATGTTTCCACCTTTTCCAATCGTCATAAAATTCTAAATATTTTTCATTTACAAAACTTGATATTTCTTCATAGAAGAGTTAGCTGTGCTAGTCACCTGGATCAACTAGTACACGCAGAACAAGTGTTCATTCGATCGTGCGTCTTGCAGAAGCCAACTACGACTGTTTGTCTTTCCCATTGGCTCAGACACCTGTTTGTCCTGTTATACCTGGCTTCTATTTTCCTGTTTTTCCTATTACCCAGGAATCTGGCAGAGCAAACTTTACGAGAAGCCCGAGTCAATATTTACAAGACACCTTCGGCTAAAGGAAATCCCGCTAGAATCCCGTAAGCCTGGGGGGATTCCCGCTAGGCTTGGCAACGTCAAGCTTGCTTTGGATTTTTGGGGAGCGTCCTGGGAAATGAGGAAAGATCTCCAGAAAAGAGAAATTCTTCTCTCATTGGAAGAAATAGCCGGCAGCCATTAGGAAATTTTCCCTTGTTTAGAAAAAAGTTGTTTCGATATTTGATGCATTTCTTACTCATGGCTTTCTTCACGTCGGATGAGTAAGATATTACAGTTTGAAACATGCTGAGATGTGATATTTTCGTTGGTAGATTTCATGTAGAAAAGGCATGCTTCGCTCTGAATTTCAATGTCTACCAACACCACTCAAAAGTGTTAGAGTTTTCGCAAAAGTGATGAAGTTTGCAAAAATTTTGTGGTGAAGTTTGTTCGCTAAAGTCTTTTGCAACAGTCAGTGTACGTAAAGTAAGTCGTGACATTCAATAATAATAAATCTTATTGTTTTTACATTCAATTGACAAATGTTCATTCAAAGCTTGGCGTTGATAAACCTTCATATCGTGCATTATATAATCTAATTCTACTGAGATTATACAATGCATAATGAAATCTAACGCTACTGAAACTGTACCGTACACCATGAAATCTAACGCTACTGAGATTAACTAGCATCTTACAAAACATTTCGCTACCTTATGGCATAATGGACATGTAAACTTTCAAACTGGCAACCATGTCTCGAATACGATTGACTTTTGAAGCCTTCCTTTCTGTGCATTTTCCTGTCGAACGACAGCTGTGAATATTTGGAAATTATGATTCGGAAAACGAGCTATTATTAGATTATTTGGTTGTTATAACTTTAAAATGAAAAATGACGTTCAGAAATCTGTGACACTTTTTTGTACACTTCAAAAATAAATTGAAGTTCTTCATCTCATTTTTCAGCGTATCTGTAAGTTATATTATATTATACTACATCTCAAATCATATCGTTAACTGTAGCATACATCACTAATTTCACCAAAATTCAGAATAAATTCAATTAAAAATTCATTCCGTTTCTGAAAGAATGCTTTAACATCATTGCAAATTCCTTAAATTCATTTCATATTACAAACGAAACTCACCTACAAGACCTAAGTTCATATATAAATAACATTGTTACACTGTGTGCAACAGACCGAATGTTCATCTATAAGCTGTTTTTGATTCTTTATTTTCCTTTTGGCAGCTTGAACTCGCATCATACTGGCGCGTTGTTGCTCGACTAATTCTCTGCAATGATGGAGTGAAGAAGACCCAGGCTCGAAATTGCGATCATTCAAACTTCAGGCAAGTTTGTTCAGGTAAGCTTGCAGGAATAAATAATGAGGCAGTTTTTACTCCAGAGCTGAGTTCCAAATGCCAATTTCCCTGATTACAAAATAAAATCACAAATTTCAATTGGCAATTTGAAGTAATTTTTGGTCTTTTGGTCACAATAAATTTACTCCTCCCCCCCTTTCTTCGAAGACAAACAACTCTTTTCCGCGTGTAATGTATTGGTTACGTACTAAGCCCTAACATTTTGATTTTA
>JACJUY010004571.1:19938-69839 GCA_014220935.1 Platorchestia sp. MABIK | reverse complement strand
AAAAATATATTACCTAGCGAAACGAAATAAAATTATATTACCTAGCAAGATGAGATTAATGTTTCGCTACACACGTAATTACTTATTAGTCGCCAATCTGGAATCTAAATGCAGCTAAGTATCCCACATGTTATCTCACATTATCATCCTAATCCGGTCATTTTACGTGTAGGTTTAGTTGACGTTCGCCTTATGCGTACGAAGGATTATCCTGTACGTAAGATGTGTGCGTTAGATTCACTTAATGTGTTAGATAATCTATGTTCTGCTAATTGATTCAGTAACGAGGCCTCATCTCGATATGAGCTTAATATAACGTCATTAAACGAATTCCTGTCCATCGATTGTGTCAACTATTCTGAATCAAAAGACGTCATCACTTCAATAGTGAATGAATTGTTTGGAAACCTGTTTATTTAATCCCTTTCAATTATTTACCTTCTAATCATCTGAAAATTACTGATTGACGATGACTGGAAAATAAGGAAATCACGATGGAAATATGTCATTGGAAATTGAATGACGAAAAATGACTTATGAATCCGATTAACGCTGTGCAACGAAGAGATATAAAAGCGGATGTCCGTAACATGCAGTTTGAGATTTCAGCCCATTTCAATAAAAAAAACGACGATCATTACAATGGCGGCTGAGCGGTGGAATCTGAGTTTCGCTGTAATGTAAATG
The DNA here is from genome assembly GCA_014220935.1 of Platorchestia sp. MABIK. Classification (NCBI taxonomy): domain Eukaryota; kingdom Metazoa; phylum Arthropoda; class Malacostraca; order Amphipoda; family Talitridae; genus Platorchestia; species Platorchestia sp. MABIK. The sequence continues at coordinate 69,152 of JACJUY010004571.1, read as the reverse complement.
TTTTTGTCGAATCTCACACACGGAGCAATCGTTACACAAGTTACGAGATTTTTTCTTGCATCAAAATTCAAGTCGTCAATCTTTCGTTCCAATCGCTGCCAATGACTGGCATTCAGGTCAAAACAAACATTAATTTCATTGGGAATTAGAATGGAAAGTGGAGATTATCTTGAAATTTTTAGTGGTAAAGTGACATGCCTTGTCTAAGTTCGGGGAGAGCACTAATGTTCAATGAAGGCATAAGAAGAAATTCAAAGATTGGAGTGCAATAAAGCTATACCGAACGTTGCACACATTTTCATTTCAGACGCGATACTGGCAATGACGAACTTGAAAAAACATCACATGACTGATGACAGAGGGAGACATGGAGTAATGTGAGGGGGTGTTGTGAGTCTGAGTACAGCAAGGCTCATAAATATTTCAACTCCGACAGGACATCAATCCCACACACAGCCATTGATTTGGTCGGTCTTGCTACGTCAGACAGCGAATGGTATAGTCAATAAATGCTGATTTGTTAGTTTATTAGTGGCAGCCTTATTAACAATTTTTACATCATTTTTAAATGAAGGCTTTACATTTTTGTACTATTGCTGAGTGTACTGGGTTCTTAAGGTGTTGATCTACTGGCCTTGCGCATGATTTTTATGTACGATTTGACTTGTGTCTTGAGATGCATGGAATACTTGTGTATTTAAACGAAGTGTCCGGTAAATGAATTTTAAGAGATTTATGAAGCTTTACTGTGATTGAAAATAATGGCGAAAAATATAGTAATTGTAAATTGTTTTGCCCATTTAATCATGAATTAGAAATATCAATAACAGGTTTAGAAATTTAGCAATGATGGAAAGAATGAAAAGAAGTGACATGTCCGACCACCCTTTGGAATTAGGTCATGAGATTTCTTAGACGTAGAGAAATCTCCAAAATCCTGAGTCTTGTTTACATGAGTCCTGAAATCCTGAGTCTGCGTCCTCTGAAAAGGTATCCACTGATTTTTAGTATCCAGGATACCATATAATCGTACCATAATTAAAAAGCTGCATTTTGAAAAGATATAGGCCAAAAAAATAAATTAAAACAAAACTGTTGTATGGTTCTAGCGATAATAATTTTACCTGAAAATACCCGAGGTGTGTTGGCTTATTTATATTTTTGTTTGGAGTCTGCTTCTTCCGTGTCTCTGTTCCGCTAAGGATGCTTAATAACTAGATCTGTTGATACGAGTTTCACCACTGCACCAGTGCAAGAACATTTTCATCGCGGGTACCATTAGGATGAATATATTTGTTTGGCATCCACGTGTGGAAATTTTTTCAAGGAAAATATTGAATTCCATCATTTTTGACAATCCGTGTACACTAGTTATTAATAATGCTTAAAATTAGTGGATACATCTTTTCGTGGACACCTTGAATTCGAGTACACTAGAGCTGTTTCTTCAATCAATAATTTAAAGAGACGAACAATAGTAAGAATCGTTCAACAATCGTAAGTAAAGATTAATTTAAACCAGGGCACGAAATCTGCGAACAGTGTCTTTTTTCGACCAGCATTGCTTCATTTTACAAGCCCATAAAAAAATCACATTTAAATTTTTCCAGCGTGCCAAGCAATTGCTGCGTGTGTGCTTAATTATCTGCATGAAACATTGATTAATGAGTGAGAGTTTCCGTAATTGGAAGAGAAACGCAAGCCTAAGTTTAATTTGAAATTTCCGGAAAATTTGATGATTTGTACTGAAGTGATGACAAGGAAGAGGCCTATAAGTCGATACGATCTCCCAACAACGTCCAAAAGATTACTTTTAAGAATCATCAGCTTATATTTCAAGTCTGGCGTTCAAGTTACGTACTTTCTCAGGACTGTGAAAACGCGGTAACATTTTTTATAACAAACCTGTTTCGAGAAATGTACGATCACACATTTATTTTAAATCAGGTACGAGAATGCACTCACATCCACGTACTAGGTGCACATTCGTTTCATACAACTTGTGATATCTCAAGTTCGGGTTACATGCACGAGCAAGCATTCATTTTTAAAGTGACGTACAGGCAGAGGCGATCAGGTCCTGAACTGCGAGCCTGAGCCGGCCGCTGCGCTGCGAGGGGAGAGCTTCTGGGTCTCGAGCTGACCGAACTTGAGGACGGATGAGAAACTCGCTCCTCTTGCAAGAACTCGAACACGAAAGTCCTGAACTCTGGAGCGGTGATGAGCTTCATTAACAGTTCTAAGTAGGTAGGCTGGCGTGCTGGAGAAGGAAGACGCCAAAAACTGCGTCTGCACGCTTCAGCAGAGCGGGACCATCGGAGCTGCGACATGCAAGGTGCCTTTCTCAAATGCTTTCAACGCGAGTATGACTGAGTGTTTAAAATCTTAGGAAGGGTTCGAGTTCAAAAGAAGCGTCAGGCAAGTTGTCACCGAAAATGTAACAAGATAAGAGACTGAAATACCGTAGCTAAGTAGTTATGTATAAATAATACATAGCTACTTAGCTCGGAAAAAAAACCAGCACAAGTTAACCTTCAACAAGAGCCATCAAAACAATTACAAAATGACAAAAAGAAACTAGAGTAAGCAATTACGTTAGCACTATACAGCGTATAAGTGAGTTTAAACAAGTTTATCAACACACATGCATGCCCTACTGGCGAACAAAGCCAAGAACCGTCATTGAATCATTTGGACGCCAATTTTCGACCTACCCTGGCCATTTTCTGCTAATTGGCTCAGTCGTGAGCAAACGCGCCGTGCATGTGGGGCCGCTCGTCTCTGCATTAGGTGGGGAGTTGGAGCCGAGCTACACGCAGGATGATTGCTCCTAATTTCAGGGTGTGAAGGACGGCCCACACACACCTGCACTCCAGGGCACTGCCGTCCGGGGTACTTAGCCAGAGCAATTGGCCTACGTGATATTTGGGTTTGCTCCATTTCGCAATAGAGAAGTTATTAGAAACTTTCCTTCATGGTTTCGTTCATTTTGCAGGTAATTTTGTAAAAGAAACTTGAATTGAACTTTCGTTCACGCATACCTCTATGCAAAAACTTTGTGAAAGGAAGTAAACTTAGACGTACGCTTATGCGTCAGTTTATTTTATGCGTAGCATATTTTGTGAAAGAAAATATCCTCGTTCAAATGCTGAGCCGAGCCTTACTGGTTATTTTTCAAAGTAAAGTTTTCCTCCAGAGCGCAACTGAACGACGCATTTCCGTGTGATCTATCGAGTTCATCAGCTCAAATTAGTCATCAAATTTACATTTTGTATTTTGAAATCGCTCATCATTGATCAGTTCTCCCCAGACAAAAGGACTGCAAAAATTTACTCCCACATTTTACAATTTCGTGACTGCACATGCCTTAGATTAGGATAATTTCCAACCATGTACTAGGTCCAATGTTAGTCCCCTATAGTTTACATTTATGCCTATTAAACTTTTCCCATTGTTTTAGCGCTTAAAACATTTCTTATTCGAGTGGCATTGTGTTTGTGTTTTGTTATATTGTATTAATACATTATAATAAGCATCTCTTATGGAAATAAAAAATTAGCTTAATTGCTCAGTTGATGACAAACTTGCCTACAAAACTCCATCTAACTTCTTCATTGCATCAAAACGTTTTCTTCATCGCTTTGTTACATCTGCGCAGTGTACTAGTGCGCTGGGGTAGGTATCGGGTTAGAACTCAGAAAGGAATAATGCTACCAAATTGACGAAATTTTATCATGGATTGCTCCTTGGCGATTGTTTTGTTTGAATTTCATCTTGACTGAATCAAATAAAAAAAAAGCTTATATCAAGCGTTTACAGAAGTCTTCATTAAGTTATGACTTCACTCGCAAAGAGTGATGTGGATTTTTTATACAATGCCCGTTTAAAGAAAAAAAATCGCCTGTAAATCAATTTGCTACTTGTAATTCAGAAGACGTAGGTAAGCCTCTCCTCAGGCTCCAGCGTTTAGCAATGCTTGCAGTTAAACCCACGTAATGGGTTGAGCTAGTGGCAGTAGGAGAGCTTAACCAATGTTGTCTCTAGTTTCACCTGACCTGCATGATTGTGCAGCCCAACTCTGCTGACCGAAATTCGCTGTTGGTGCTCAAAGAAAGAAAATAATTGATACGTCAGCGTGAGCACGTGAGTTTGATTATAAGTGATGGATTTACGACAGCGATAAATTACCAGACGGATTTACGCACACCGATGAACTGCTCCGTAATGCTACTTTATCGGTAGGTCGAGCAGGCTTGATCAATGAGTCTCGTTGCATTCTACAGCGCCACGTTCAGGGTCGTGTGCTTAGCACAGAGCCGTTATTACCTCTGCGTCCACAGCAAATATGATAGGCGTGATTGTGAGCTTATTTATGGATTGAAACGGAGCGAAAATTTACGGCACGAAAAGTTCTGGAAAATTTCAGAAGCGATTAAAAATCGTTTTTTTCCCTAAAATAATAACTCAATAGAATTGATAAATGAAAAATTTCATTTACCTCGATAAAAGGCTAATTGCATGGCAAATACATATTTATTTACTGGTATAATGTCTCCGTAGATTTAAAAGATTTAACAAGATTTCAATGCGAAGATTGAACCGCTCATTAATATCGTTAATATAATGATAAAAGCCAAAATAAAATACTCCCTTCTGTTGGAAATATTTGCTAAACAAGTGAAACTCTCCACGTTTTAGTGTCTTTTAAAGAACTGCTGTTTTGAGTATGGTAGACGATCGTGCAGTGTGTTGAACACAAATTTTTACCCAATTTGGTCATACTGTAAAAGCTCAATTTATTTGTCTTTTTCTGTTCCTATGCAGATAATAATTAAAAGTTGTTAAATTACCAGCAGGATATGCCAAATAAAGATGATACTTATAAGAAGAACACATATAACCGGCAGACAAAAGATTTAACAGATTCTGAGAGAAGAGCAGTATTGCAAACACTTCTTGAGAGTTCTACAGCCACTCGGCTATTTCAATTCAATTTAATCCCTTCAACATCAAATAGCACCACGTAATGTTGATGAATTAATTGGAGCAGTGACAGATAGCTTTGAGGAATTACTGAGATCAACATTGAACAACATTCTCCTTACTTTGTTGCAGTCCATGCAACAGATAATTTTCGTTGACGGTGGCAACAATTACAGGCGTCAACACCTATCGAACGTACAACGAGCAAGAAAAGGGATTCTACCAAATTCAATTCAGATCTCAGAAAAGTTGAAGAATAAATTACCAAGCATTGAGTGAATATAGTGGCCAAATGTTTCTTCAGTTGATACGTTATCTATTTCATGTGCTGAATTACAGAATAAAGTTAATCTTTTTGTTACAACCAGTAGTTCTGCAATGATTTAGAATAGATTATTGCAGAACTACTGGTTGTAACAAAAAGATTGACTTTATTCTGTAATTCAGCAAATAAAATTGAAAACGTATCAACTGAAGAAACATATTTGCTACTATATTCACTCAATACTTGGTAATCTATCCTTCTATTTTTTTGAGAACATTTTCGACTAACTCCAACATTAGCATTGACCATTTCCGACCGGAGGGAGTGATGACAAATACAGTTAGGCAATACGTATACGAATAACACTTAAGATGAAGATGACCTCTAAAGAAGCACATGACAGGCAATATGGCATAGCTTAGTGAGGTTTTTCTATCTAATGCTATGGGAGCTGGCACTCCCAGGGGAGACACTGGTATATTACCTCAGCTATGTATAGGACTTATGGACTTTGATTTTTTGCGCCCACTTTTCTTCTTCATGTTATCATGCTTCTTCGTTCTTTCTTCTACGTTTTTTCTTCCGCATCTTTACAAACTTGCTGTTTTTATACACAGAGTAGCCTGTGTGGGAAACACCTTGTCCATAGATTCCTCGTTTTCCTCAGTTCATACTAAATGAAATTGGCCTTTCCCCTTTCCCGAGTGAAAACATCTTTGCGATGGAAACGGAGTCTTGAATTAACTGCTATTCGGCGATTATGGTAGTAAAGTAAAGAGGAAGGCTTAACAACAAAAGCTCTAGCGATCCGATCAAGAACGACATTATTTTATTACATATATACTTTACAATTAGTGTGTATCAGTGCGATACACATGAAAAACTCCAGATAGCGAGCAAGCATGACGACGCTACAACATGATATACTGCATGAACTTCATCCTTAGCAGCTGATGTCGGTTGTGGTGAGACCATTCAACTGCAAGGCTTTCCTGGCAACCTATTCGTAAATAGACGAAGCTCAAAATATGATGCATAAATGCATAGTGTGTTGCTGTCAATAATTCTTAACAAGGTTCGGAATAGCAAGACAGGACTTAAATTATCCGTGTGCGAGAAAATAAAATGCACTGAAATCGAAACTGAAGTGTCATTGATGTTTTGAGCCGGTTTGAAATTAATGATTATTACTTAGAAAATTAATACAACGTCAGAATTACTATAGACCGCGGCACTGCTGTCGCGCGGTGTTGCTTTCTTCATATTATGTTCACGAGCCGGCGAACATTTCCTGAGTACTTGGTTGCTTTTTAAAAGGACCTAGAACGCGTCATAATTGCCTGAGCTTCATTCCTGTAAAATTTATCTGGAGTCCAAGAGACCAGTATTTCGTGTCGTGTGCCTGCATAAACCCTGAAGTCAGGAGAAAAACCGGCGGAAAGTACGTGTAATAATTTTTTTAAAGTTCAACATATGCAATTTTCGGGAAAAATTTACTTAGATGAACTGATTCTTCATCGCCCAATTTACTTTACATTATTATGCATTGAGCGCTGAGTCGTAATGCTGCTTTTTCCATGTTTAGTTTAGTGCTGATTTGTTATGCTCAATTGCATGACTTATTGTTATGGTGGAGCTAGCGTGATGTGTCCAATACTTGACACGAGTTGGATAATGAATTTCCGTCATTTTTCATGTTTTTCATTTATAATGGAAGAAATTTATAGAGCGCGCGTAAATTAAGCAGCAGTGAAAAACGTTACTTAAATTCCTACAAAAACTCGAACTTCAATATTTGCTCTAGGAGGCAAGATTCTTACACTTTGTTTTTCAATCAAGACCAGTTTTTGCTCCAGAATCTTTGTGAGAATCCATTTTCTCTTTTAGAGATATTTCATGTCTTCTTCAAACCTTCCGATTCATTGCTTTATGCATGTTACCATCGAAGCAAAATTTAATCATTATTTCAGTAGACTCATAAGAGGATTTTAATTTAAATTTTTTTAGATGAGATAAATAGTCATAAGAGTGAGAGCATGCATATCAGTTCATATCTACTGGGACAGTATATACTGTACCTTGTCACAGTAGACCGCGACAAACAGGGACTACTGGGTCACATTTTAGCGTTTTCCTTGATATGAAAGGAAATAAAATTAAGACATGTGCAGTAATATAACAAATAAATCTTCTCGATTTCAAAAAATGTACAAATTACCCTAAAATGAGTCTTTTTTAAAAAGATATAATTATCTAATACTACCAAAAAGCCGAACAGTACATGCACTCACACATTAAGCACTGATTACGTAAAGTTTTGGCCGCATTTTTACCTCCTATATTGATGTAAATATCTGTGAAATATAAACGCCATGACCCAGGGTGTTGAAAAAATGAATTGACTCTTAATTAAGCTGAGGCTAGAAACCGCGTCAAAATATAACTTCGAGACCCCCATGATTACGTTTTGATCGTCTTTCATTTCGTTTCAACCGGCACTTTCAAGTTTTATACATATGTACCCAATTATTCAATCTGTTTCATACCGCGAATGATTTCCTGTAAATCAAAACGTAGATTTAGATAAAATATAATATAGCGAGAGAAACAGGCTAAGTGGCACATTTTCATGCTGTCACACACCAATCCCGTCCTGGGACCAGGGAGTCTCATTTACTGTCATCAATTCTGCAGTTCGATGTCATCAAAGCACCAATGCGTTTATGCTATACAATTTTTCTGTTCGCAGCTCTTACACAAAGAGTGGTTTCATTGTTGGGAAGTTATATTTCCATTTATTATAATATTGGAGCCGTAACATGGTCAGTATACTTTATTTCACACCATTTTGATGCGACCACCGAATTAGAAATTACCGTTTAAATCGGAGAAATCTCGCAGAAAGAAGCGTTCATACTGATATTGAATAATTAATTACACGTATGATTTTTTCAAGCCTCCATGAAATTCTGATTAACATTTGTATTTCATAACACTTCAGAGATGGCAACTCAGCAATGGTCAAGATGACCGAAATTTGGTCGTATTCACAGTGCAGACAGAGACATCATTTTCTTATAGCTGGTTCCAGATTTTGACCATTGTTAACTGTGTAGCAGCCAAGAAAGAAGTTCTTACCTTGGGAGCTCTCAATGAAAATTGATGTAAGTTGAGTACTCGCATATAACTGAAGCTTTGGTCACAATTCCGAGCACCGATTAATGAACTTAATTACTGGTGCTCGAAAATCAATAAGTGAGTTATTTTTGTCCGTGGTGCTTAGATTGATATTTAAACATTTTCCTAGGTATTCATTAATTGAATTGAAATTGAGGTCTGGGATCGTGATAATGAAGTCTGATATGAAATTCTGCTCTACCGATCGAAGGACTTGCTGACAGAGAATTTTCATTAAGGGAATGAAAGGACAGATAAATAGGCGTTCGACTTAAAAGAATTAAGTGATTCGTTCACAGAATAATGAAAAAGAAGTTTCCATGAATTAATCGTGTTGTCCTGCCTACAGTATACATGGGAGATGGAAGTTGCCAACCATTGATGTTTCTGGGGAGTACCGAGGATGTTGTCAAATTGGTCTTGAATTTCATCGGCTGCTGTACTCGTAGGCTATCTTTCAATGAGTACATGTGTGATAGTTCTTTGCCACGGGTGAATATCAAGATGCAGTAGCTAAATTTTCTCCGTTCCTACCTTCTTTTCAAGTTGTGGCTGTTGCTTTTCTATGTTATGAATAAAATAACTATTGAACTACATGCCTCCTCCTAGCAGCCAATGGTTTATCAAGATCATTATACGCATACTCTTTCAATGAAGCTATTGTCAGAAGATGTCTTCCATTTTTATTTCATCATTTTTCATTCAAACTTATTGGCAGTCTTCGTAAATTACCAAAAATTTTTATTTAGTTGATAAGTCAATGGTGTTTTTAGTGTATGAGTTCTGGGCCTGGAAGAATCGAGTTTCATTTGCATCGTAATTTCATTTTAACGGGTATGGAAACGGTCATTCAACAAGTTAAATAAGGACATCAACTTTGTGCAGCCCGTTATGAATGCATTCGTGTTTTTCAAGAACCTTCAGAGTTAAAATTTTCGATAAAGATTTTTGAATGTTCATTGCAAAATGAACTTTTTGAAATTTTTTCTTAAGCTCTGTTATTTTTCGAAAGCTCCACTACAATTGACCGAGGAATTATTTCCACAAGTTTCACCTCACGAGAAACTATACCAAATTGAACACTACGCGACGAGCGAGGGTCTACGAGAGAAAGAAATAATTTGGCTGAAAAATTTCCTACATTTCTCACACTCGAGGACATAATATCGATGCGTAAAAGTATAAATCGGAGATGGATTGATTGCTCAGCCGTTGTGGGAAATCGATCTTCCCAGAAAGGGAGTCGGTCGCAAAACCAGCTTACATGATCGGTAAATTCTTAGTTACCTCAATTAAAAACCTCAAATTCGAGACAATTTAGATAAGGAACGTCCGTGATTTGAATAACTTCAAAAAACTTTGTTAAAATTGAATGCTACTTCCTGGCAGCACAATTATAATGCTAGTGTGAGTTTCTAGGGCTTCCAATTCGTAAAAACGTGTCATCAACGCTCAGTGTTCTTCAGACCCTCACACTTACTGCCGCACCCACCGTCGCAGCGACCGGGGCCACGAGCGTCCTATTAACGACACTTCTTAATCCGAGAAGTTTGACGAGTTTGCCGGCCTTCTGCAGCTTAAGGAAACATGCTCCGGGGAAACGTCGAAAAAGTTTCCGTAGTCCTGGACCGAGAAAAAGGCAGGCTTGAAGAAGAGCTTCACTTTCGTTAGTGTGACGACTATGCAGTTTGATAAGTTGTAAGTGAAGTGCCTTGCTGCGGCTGAGTTTCGTTATGATATTTACGAGAGAATGAATGTCCTTACTTACCTCGATATACATATTTATGCAATTCCCTGATGTTTTGATTTAATTACGTTCATTTAAAGCGTCATATAAAATGAAAGCACTACTAACCACATTAAAATTTGTGGACGTTATTCGCAGTTGGGAGTGAATATTTTCTATGAGCGCAAAGAGGAAAATGTTGATGGACTGAATGAACTGCAATTCCGCTGCTTCCCTGGTGATATATTTAAAGTAGAAACCGAGTTTACCTATGAGGAAGGGGTTGAATTACCTCCGATGTTCTGAACTGTACAGGTTAAAGAAGATAAATTATAAAACTATCCTAGTGCACTATTAATGTTCAAGAAACTTGTGATTGATGGAAAAATCATAATCTTTGACTTTTGATATCACTAAAAGAGAAATTTTAGCAATGTTTGACGGCTTGCCAATACAGTTTTGCAATTTATTTGCAGTTTTTATGAAAAGCTGCTAGGAAACTGCTAAGAGGAGACGATAGCAATGCTTGTGTTTAAAGCGTTTGAAGACGTCCGTCTTATAGCAGTCTTTTAGAGGCACGAAGTTATTGCACCGGCCACATGATGTAAAAGTGGAATATAAAACCCTGATATTTCAAGCTGCGCAGTTTTAATTTCTCATAGCTCATGATCCAAATAATGACCAATTCTGTATTCCAATTATTACAACGAAAAATGTTTAGGAGCTTCAAACAGCACAAAAAGTGTAGTAAAGTTTGGCAATTCGCAAAAAAATATTGAGCACCTTTGGCTGCTTGCTTCTCGCGCCAAATTGTGTTAAATGTTCGATACATTGCGAACGAGGGAACCGGCGGAGCCCTGCTAACCACATGGGGCTTTAAATGTACACTCGACTTTATTTCTCAAGTTCTCAACGTAGCATTTGCATTGTGAAGTCAGTGTTACATGTAGAGCTGATAGCTTGAAAGATCAGTTCTCGGGATAATTTTCACAGCCATTAACAATGACAGAGATGCCGTACAGCTGTCAGCTTTACACGCACAGGTGCCAGAGCTGCGAGTACAGCTGTAAGCACAGTACACAGTATCTCTCTTGCAGACGTAATGTAGGAACTGAGCGTTCTTCTAGCAAAGGAAACATTGAAACACAGTGATGAAATTGGTAGTCGTGTATGTGGAGTTTCTATAGAATCTTAATTATGAATGATTTTAAGGTAGAGAAGGTTGTGTTAGCTGACGTTAAATTCATTTAAGCTAAATTAGGAAATGTTTGATTTAATTAGCACGAGGAATAAAAGAACAAAATGATGTTAAGTGGCATTTGAATGATTTGAAAAATTGGTAAAACTTATATTTCAAATAAAGGTCAGCGTTACGAGTGTCGCTCAATTTCAGGGTTCCGCGCGTAGACCTCTTGGTGACATACCAGGGGATTTCACTGAGGGGATTTCCATAATGCGGATGACCCACCCGGTGGTCACCAACAGAATTTTTGCGAGGTCTCACTGAAAATCAAATGTTGAAGTCCTGTTGCCTTTGATTTTTTGTTCATTACAGTTTTTATTTTTGAATTGTAATTGAGTTTTACTTAAGCTAAATATTGAACTCCAGTTTAATCCATTTCAGTTTACGAGTTGGGCTAGACGAAGTTGAATTGATTTCTGCGTCTTGATTGTCAGCAAGATAATTTAAGATGTTTTGTAAACTGACTCGCGTGAAAATTAGGTCCGTATTCGAAAATGGAATAGATGCTTGATTTATTGCCGTAGATGTTAATTCTCTTTGTCGCATTCATAATTTTATCGACACTGATTCAAATGTGTTATAATGATCAATTACGCCATAAATGTTGTCATTGTTCACTGAATAATATTATAATATTATATTACTCTTGGGTTCCATAATTATTAACCACCTTGACAATGTTTAATTTTGTTTCTCTATCATTTATTCTGGACAATAAGGAAAAATGAATTTGAGTATTTCCTGTATTTATGCAGGAACAAGTCTTTATTGTCATATAGTGCTAGTAAGGAACCTTCTAGTTTTACAAGCGAATGAAATACTCTTGTCAACACAAAAATTATGAGTACACTGAGGAGTAACTTAACACTTTGATTGCAACGTGAACCACCGGTGGTCACGGAGGGGGTTTTCACAAGCTGCTGGCCGACCAGTAATCACAAACTCAATTTTCATAAATACTTTATTCAGACAAAATAAGGGCTCGATCCAGTTAATGTTTGCTATTTTTAAAGTGGCTTCCCACATTTGACTTCAATTTTGAGTTGAATATTGAAGCTCAGCTTTACCTCCTGCAGTCAAAGTGTTGAATTGATTCCTGTACTATTTGACCTTTTACCTATTTTATTTTGTGACTGGTGGATACTACACGTTTTCAGTATTGAATTTTCTGCGTCACCTATTGTGGATGATTTTATAGCGAAGCGTTGCTTTCTGGGAGATGTATTTTAAAATTAAATGGGAGAAATGATACATGATAATATTAAAAAATAACTAACAAAGCCGCATCAAACAAAATAGAAATTAAAAATTTGCACTCATCGTACTTCGTAAAAAATTTTCGTAATTTAGGAATTTCATCAAACGTGTGTTCAACGGTTAAAGAAGTCTACTGTTTTATTAGCATTAACACTATGAGCTATGCTTTCATTAGTTCATCATTGCTCTTGCAAACCATGTACTGTGATGCTGAATATTTTCAGATTTGTACACAATTCGCACTTCAGTGCTAAGCAATGATGAACTCAGTAATTAAAACACTGCAACACACACTGAGCCAATAAAGACTGTGCCACATGAGCAATAATTCTCAAACTATCGCTACGTTCACAACCTACGGTGTTGCTGCAAGCGCCAACTAAGGAATCTTTTCTAGGGAATCTCTTGTTTTTCCAATATCGCAATAGAAGAAGTTTCGCACAAAGCTTGTAGTCAAAGGAACTCCTGGTACAGCTGTCAAAGAAGTGCTGGAGTTCCGAAGTCTTGTTTTGCTTTAGTTTCAAAGCCTCGGCAAAAACGGATACCTTTCGGATTTAGGAGCTCGAAAAGAAGGTGTTTGTGTGAGCGAGCTAATCAAGCGATTGGGAATTTGTTTACACTTTTCAATTTCGCTTGTGTGGTCTTGGAGTCCATTGGGTTAATTTTTGTTTTTTAAAGAATAAGTCAACATGTGTAATGGGTTATTAAAATGATATAACAGTTATTAGATCAGTTCAAAAGTAAATAAAATTTAAAGAGATGAAATGAAAAATAAAAGCAAGGTTGTTGCGATGTCCAGCAAGCGAAATAAAACAAACTTTTGAAGCTTGGGTATAAAGTAGAGTGAATTATGATACATTCTTCTTCTATGAAAGGTTTGATATATGATCAAGAAACACTGAGGGAATCTCTTGGTGTTTCTCCATTGATGTGAGAATTAAATTTTCAACGAATTTGACAATGTACCAGATTTCTGTATAAAATAATAAAGGCTGTATAAAACACGACAAATTACTTGAAAATTTCTCAACCATGCAACAAGAGAGTGATCTTCGCTTGGAAGGTAAAAAGAAATGAAAATCCAGTTGTTCAGCTGTTTTGAAAAATTTTGATAGAAAGTTTGTTAGCAAGTCAATTAACAGTTTACCACTAACCATGATTCTCTTGAACGGTTAACAACGATGAAACTCATGACACTGATTAACACACATGTAACAAAATTCTGTACAACAAATGACTAAGAGAACAACAACAAATTTCGCAAGAATACTACACAGAGCCAATCAGGTATATGACAATGCAACCAATGGTTCCTATTTGATTGCTAACTGCACGAAGTTAATCAGGTATGGCATTGTTACCAATGGTACTAATTCGATTCCTAACATTGTTCCTATCAAAATGGTTGTGAAATTTTTCAACCAATCTAGTTACATTTCTTCCGTATTGGACTATAATCATTATCGCTATAATTGTATAAAGAAAGGCAACGTTTCGATGTTTCACACATCATCTTTGAGCTGCAAAATACTTAGGAAACACAGTCACATTGATAAAAAAATGCAGATCTAAAGTTCAAGTTACGTCAGACCAAATAAAAATATTTGGAATCACAGCGCTAGAAGACTAGAGATATCACAATGAAAATACGTTGGTCAGCTTACGAATTGCATGGAGTTATTATATCGGAAATGGTTGTGTGTTGTTTTTACTCAGTCCCCTCAGGGGGATACAACTGTTGTATATATGGGAATTTGCACTCCCTGGGGGAAAATGTGTGAGGGCCCGAGCTGAGAGTTAGGTAGGCTTATTTTTTACTTCAAAAAAATGTTTTTGCTATGTTAAGGACCACCTTTTAATCGGTTTACTGCTGTCCTGTTTTTCAGCACTTACTACGTCCTTCTTCAACTTTTTTCTTGTTTCATGAACTTCTTTCTCAACTTACTGCCCCTTCTGCATAGATTCCGCTTTCCCTCATCTCCATTTTGAATCGTGCCTTCCTCCTTCCTCTCTTCGAAACATTTTTTTAGAGGTAAGGGAGGCTAAAACTAACATATAATCTAATCTGTTTAGCTCGGCCTAGGAGTACAACGGGAGCAGAAACCGTGAAACTGGAAATGGCAGCCCTAGCCTTCCAAATCAAAATCAGCAACAGATGCGGCAAGAGTCTGAGTTGGGTTTACTATGAGCAAGAAGGATTGAGAAATGACGTAACATTTTGTTTGCTGAGTCACCCTGTAATAGGCACGCATTAGTTGTTGCAAGTTTCGTATGAAATTATGTCCAAATATCCCATTAAAACTATGGATGACAATTTACTTACCCAATCACGGATTGCATAAATTTTTGTGCATTTCAAACCTGCTCTAACATATCTGCTTGCTGAATACGCAAAAATGTTAAAATATTCTGTATCAGCAAACATCTTTTGGCGATCTGTACGTCCGAAGGAAACGAAGGTGACATGCACAGTACATACATGTACACAAACCATTACTGACATTTTTACGTGGCAAAAAGAGTGCCTTAGAATCTGTTTATTGTTTCAGTTTCGAAAGACATAGAATCTTGGTGCTGGGTCATGGAGCCTCATTTAGTGGCCACAGCAATGACAGTTATTTCTGCGAAACATAAATTTTTGTGCGGTTATGTTTCACAATTTTGCATGGCAATTTCTGCTTTCGAGAATCTTTCAATGCTGGAAGTTGTAAACCACGAATTACAAGGAAGTGCCGCTTCGAAAGGCCACCACGTTGCTGAAAAATTCGCAGATGTAAAATGAAAACGTTGTCCAGGAAAATCGGACACTTCAAACCAAATGAAATTCAGAAAAATTACATTTTTCGACTCAAGGGAACCTCATAAGAGTCTAATACCAAATCAAACGTAACCCAAAAGATAGCGACTTTTTGAGTCGGACGTCGTCTTGTAACCAAAACTTTAGTTACTGTATAACTCAAAAATAAGGCATACTGCTCAATTTACAGTAGAAGTAGCGTTGGTAAATCACATTCCGTTAGTCAAATGTAGCACTGGAAAGTTTGTCATATTTCTTAATCCTGCACCCAATGTTGGCAATAAACCTAAATCTCTTGATACTAGAATGCGACTTCAGAAAGCTAAAACGGCCCTGACTCAGGCTCCAGGACCTGATCTTGAGTCGATTTGAGTGTTGTGAAGGATTATGGATGGACCTCCTCAAGTCGTCTTCAGAGGCAGCTCCAGACTCGAAGTTAGGGACCGTTTGATGGAAGCCAAACTCCCCAAATGATATTTTATTGGTCTTCCATAAAAAGCAATCGAAATTTGAGCGAGAGAAGCGCTCACTTCACATTGAAAGTTTGGAGCATCACTAAAGTTTGTCATGGGTTTTTGTGTATGGGTCTTCAGGAGAAAATGTATTGGCTTTCTGTCTCGGGGAATTTGCCGTACTGGGTAATTTTCACACATACAAGTATGTTAGCTGAGCCAATGAAGCGAATAAGCTTAATTTAAGTATCAGTAAAGGAGGTAGTGACGAAAAAGCCAGGACTGGGTACAACAATCCTGGAAAAAATCAAGAATGTATTTTCACAAAAAACTTTGAAATTGACTAAGGAGAGTTGACTGTTTTCGAAGGACAAAATATTTTCAACGTCGATGAAATTTCGACTTTAAATAATCTCACGTACAAAAATTTCTGTGCTTTGAATATTATTTCATGAAGAGTCCTTTCCATACATTTAGTTTCAATTATGTTCCCAAAAATTTTTTGCTACTGAACAGAATGCATCAAATAATACAGAGATATATTTCGGTATGGCTTCGGTATATTATATGAAAAATGACCGCAAACTGTGAAAACGAACGTTCGCGTATTTGATAGGGAAAGAAAATCAAATGCAATATTAGGTGTTAATTCCTCCATTGTTCGAAAATTTGCTGTCGCACCATCCGCTCACGTACACGTGCAGTTGGAAGACACCTCGCAATGGGATGCCGGTGTGACACGGCAGCATTTGAAAGTGATGTGGTCACTTCCATTAGAATATTTATTTTAATGTTATAAAAAATGAACGAGGTTGTCAATGTTTGCTTTGAGTATTTTGTTTCAAAATTTATTTTAAAAAATAATCGAAACTTTTAATTTCACATAACTTTTTGGTTGCCCTACTAAAATGGGTTAAAACTTTTAACTCAACAGTTTTTCAGCGAATGGAAAGAATCAAACTTCTTCCATGCAACTTGAAGAGCTCATATAAATTCCGTACTTAATTGGGGAGCATAGCAACAGCGTACAGTATATAAAAATACAGCTAACCTGCTGATATGCAGCAGCGCTGGGCGTTCGAAAGGTATTTTGTTGATAGGCACTATCAACAGACTTACATAGATTCTTTGCTTGTGAATTCAATCTGGTTTTCTTATCTCAGGATTTTAACCAAAAATAATAAGAAAGGAAAACCAGCAAAAGAATTGAGGTTTACAAGGTCAAAAGTTTTCCAGTAGCGCAGAGAAATTTGAACACAAGGCTGAGGATAGTCGGGTACATTGACTCATGAGACTTATGAAAATCAGCAGAGTTTGCACGTAAAATCTTTCTATCTACTACTCACCAGTGCTTGTCGCAAATGTAAGGGCTCCTTTCATTAAAAGGTTTCTTTCGTAAATTGTTTAACAAATTTTGATTTTTCATAACCAAATTCACAGACAGAAAATTGAGGAGAAACGTAGAAGTGAGCTGTTGCTGATTGAACTTC
Organism: Platorchestia sp. MABIK; assembly: GCA_014220935.1. Taxonomy (NCBI): domain Eukaryota; kingdom Metazoa; phylum Arthropoda; class Malacostraca; order Amphipoda; family Talitridae; genus Platorchestia; species Platorchestia sp. MABIK. Next base: position 51,762 of record JACJUY010004571.1, on the reverse strand, counting down.
GGAAAGCGGAGGAAACTTGAAATAATTTATCCCTCAAAAACACAGTTCATAATTTTGTGTCACACACATCCCCTTTACAAGGCAGGAAGCATGAAGCCCTCACTCAGTACCTGTGTTGTCACAAGTATATTCTAACGAGAAGAGCTACTTGTTTCGAACGAAGATAAGTTTAACATTTGCACGCACCTCACAGTATTAGGTGCTGAAATACAAAGGTTAAGAAGAACTATTGTTCTCTTTGCATTGAAAAAGCACATTCTATTCCAATGAATGATGCTTTCCCTTGTAACCAGTCTCCATTTCAAATCAATGGCTCAATAATGGTAGAGCTGCTCCTCACCATTGAAATACTCTTTATTTTTCAAAAAAACAATGCTGTAACGTAGTTGAACTGTGAAGAATGATGATTATCTTCAGTTGTGAATTGAGACTATTTTCATATTCGTTTAAGGCCTCCTTCAAATTTGTTGAGGATAAATTCAATTTCGATAAATTGAAAATAAATCTAAGAAAACATTTTCTCACTTACTTTGTAACTTAAAAAAAACACTGTTAAAAAACTTCTATATATGTACTGCATCTACAGTGCTCCACGAAGCTTTTTCATACATTCTCTGAACTGTATTATTTAACCTAATGTGATCTAAACGGGCTAGTAACTGTCTAAACCACGTCAGTTATAATTGTTTTCCTAAGACGTGAAAAAATTATTCCTTAAAAGTTTTCATTGTAGAAAACTTCTGGAAGGCACAGCTAAATCATTATTTTTCACAACTGTATATCATCGAGAAAGACGATTGGTGAATAATGTTTCTATCTTCGGTTTATTCTACGTAGGGTTTTCATGACCAAAACTTCACCATTTCAGTAGAACTTTCATGGATACACCTTGGTGTACTCACCTGAAAATACATACAGACACACACTTTGTAACCTGCGTCGGAATTCTGAGTTACAGTTGAAAGCTTCTAGCAAAGGGCTTGTGATTTAATTGGAAGTTGTCTCTTTCCAATCTCTATCTATCGGTTCCTGCAGAAATGTCTATTTTCCTGTCGGTTTAGGAGACAAAGTCAGAATAAAGGCGAGTAACATTCGTGCGGATCCAGGAACTCTAAGCTGTTTTCTAAACACCATTGAAGCAAATTGTAAATGGTGAATTTAAAAACATTCTAAAACTGGCGTGCTAAAACATTGCATCCCCAGTTCAAAGCATCATTGTTCCAGAGGAGCAGAACTCTGTTGAGTAAAGCGAATTCAACGGGTATTAAAAATTGAAATTGATGTTTGTTCGTCCATTAGAGCACCGACTTCGCCATAAAAAACGTTAATACGAATGTTAATCGTATTGACGCATCCAATCTCCTTCGGTGACGTCGAATTAATATTCCATCAATTTTCTAGTGTCATCCAGGATTAATTAATGAACTAATGACGCCATTCCCAATTTTTCTCTCATCATTAATGAGCCAAATTGAAAGAGCACTGGAAATTTCGAAATAAAAACAAGGTACCCTCGACATGTCCGGGGAGCATTGCCAAATTGGATGGGAAAACGATGGTGTGTAAAACACATGAAGCTTTCGTGGACTAGGCATGAAGTTATGATTTATAGCACTGAAAAATAAAAATAAACAACTCAAAACGTTTACCTTCATAAATGTCATTAGTGTTGTTTGTGCAGATATACCTGAGACGCGAACACAGAAGAGCTAAGGTAGAGCTATTTGTCGGCGTAGTAGATATGTTCATTACCAGCTTGTACAACAATGAAATACAATCAACTTGTAGAAATTTTTTTGACTCCGAAAAGAGAACTAAAGTTTAGGTGAAAATATAAAATGAATTCTGTTGATGAAACTGTGGCCTGCTTATTTGCACATGAAATATGTATGTTTATACTCACTGAGTGGTTCATAACTAACTGAAAATTTTTTGGATGACCATGATTTTTGTTTGAACAAATATGACCTCCATCAAACTTTACCTAATGACTCTGGAATTAGCAGTTAACTTCTTGAAAGCTGTGGCGTTTCAATTTTGGCAAGATAACAGTTTTGTTGACGTAAACTTATTTTTTTCGAGAGAGGAAGAAATCCCAAGCACTTGAATTTGGAGATCGAGGTGGCCAAGTCACATCACGGTATTTTTTTGAAGATTCTGATGACATGATGGAAACTGACATGGGCTGATAATTCGAAAATGTTTGCTACCTGCGTCGGAAAATTTGAACTAAAAGAGTACCATTTGGTTCCAACATGATGGCGCTATCAGTCGCACAGCAAAAGCTCAATGGCAATGCTAAAAATTATTTTTATATATCGATTGATTTCACTTTACGGTAACGTATCAAGGCCACGTTGACCTGCAGATTTAAATGCATGTGATTTCTTCCTTTGGGGATAATTAAGAAAAGAAATAGAGTGCGGAAAACATTTTTCATAAAAATCATTGAATGTTCAGGCAAGCGTGGCTTCTAAATGCTGCAGTGTACAGCACGAAAAGCCCTTGAAGGGTTAATTGCTACAAGTTTAAATGTACACTATACATAAATGCTAACACGACAACTTTTACTTTTTTGAACTTATAAATACACGGCGGCTTATATTACAATCGAGGATGATGACTCTAGTAAATATGGCAGCTCAAAAAATTTCAACGATGAATATTTTGTCATCATTTCAATAAAAAATTACGAAGAATGAAATCTCAGTTTAGCGCATTCACCACATTTTTCACGCAAAGCTCTCATAGTCTGAATACAGATCTGACAGTAAAAACTGTATAGGTTTAAGGTCTCTGAATTTTTCACCGTGGATGGTGATGAATAGGCCGGAAAAAAGTAAACAATTAAAAAATTGAAATAAATTGATTTCCATGAAATGTTACGATCCAAGTTTGTTGGCAGCAGGGTACGATGCATCTATATTGCTTTGAAGAGATATTTAATTTTAGCCTTGTTTACTGCCTTTTTGCGGTACAGCGCATAGATACCGTACAACGTATAAGGCACATCAGTAGATGTGAAAAGCAGATGTGCTTAGACAGTTTTGCTGCAGTTTTTAATCAAATTAATTTAATGACTCATGCCTCAATCGAACATCAGTTAGAATTTAACTCACTCAATATAATTCAAAATTTGTTCCATCAATGAATAATTAATTCTGGGAACAGGATATGTGATGCGTGTATTAATTGAAGAACAGATGTTGTTAGGGTGTGCAATTTTTGACGAAATTTCAGGCAGCAAAGGTGTACTAGCAATTTCATAAACGCGAAAATTACCCGAAAAATTAAGCCTTTAATGGCGTCAGAACGAGTATTTCCAGGCCAGAAGGCTCACTGACTTAGACGCCAAAAGATGCAATTAGTTTCCTCGTGTCACCTGTCGCAGTTCATAACCTCGCGTTACATTGACCAGCATTCTGGGGAAGGATTTTGTCCAAACTGAGTTTGTCAGTTGGAATCATTTTGTCCAAAAATGAGAATGAAAACAGCGGTGAGATTTTAGAGTAGGAAGAGTGTAAATTAATCATGAGTAATTTCAATCATCTGCAATGTTATTTAATGACTGATGCCTCCAAAAATACTGATTTTAAAAAGAATGCAAGCATGTGTCTAAAAATACAACCAGTGGTTTCTTCCATTGTTTGAAGTGAAAGATTTCATTTAATCCGTGTTTGGTTCACAGGGAGAAATCCATGGAAGCGAATACGTGGTGAGATCGAGATTCTGGAGAAAAACGTAAATACCGCTAATTCTTGATGGATTTTACTTATCAAATTCTATTCTCGAAGTATTTCGTTGATAGGAACTAGCCGAGAATCAGACTTACATAGATTCTTTACTTGTTAATTCAATATGTTTTTCTTATTTCAAAATTATAACCATAAATATTAATAAGGGAAAACAAGCAAAAGAATTGAGGTTCACGAGTCAAAAGTACATTGAACTTGAAGCAACAAATATCCGAGTAAATTGATGGGTTCTCGGTCCAACAAAGCCGATTGGCTAATGCAAGTAAGATTCAATTTTACTCTACAGATTCACTGTAGTTGCTATAGTTTACTGGTTAAAACCATTGAACCAACGGGTTTTTTAAAATCTTTAAAAATATAATGGCCATTGCCCAGTGACAAAAATCTTCCCGTTCAGAAGCGCTGGCTTGAACAGACCTGGTTGACACGTTGGTCGTCATCTTAGCCGCCAGTGTACCCAGTGGAAATTTTCATGATGTTTTTGGCCGACCAGTAATCACAAACCCAATTTCCATTAATACTTAATTAAAGATATATCAAGGTGCAATCCAGTTGATGTTTGCTAAATTCAAAATTTCTTACTACAATGGACTTTAGATTTGAAATACATATTGAACTTCAGCTTAACCCACCGAGGTCAACGCTTAGGTGAGAGGCCGAACTAGCCGGAAGGTTACCTGAATTCATCAAGAAGGTGATGGTAAAAAGAGGCCCACTGTCGGGACCAAGAGGAGCAGGGCAACAGCTACAGCCGTGGACAAATAGAAACAATCAAAATTAATAGATCAAACAACGTATCACTTAAGTAATTCGCATATAGAACTCGAGAATAAATTGCAAAGATTTAACAGCTAGTTACTCGTGTTTGGATGTAGATTTTGTAGGGTAGCGAAGCCGATTTGAGACGGAATCGGCAAAAAACTGCAACGATGTAATACTAAGAAAAATATGATAATCAAAACAAACCTGGGCTAAAAATGCACCTCAGAGTTCATTCAACGTCTTAGCGAAGAATTAATTAAGAAGAAAACATGAAACAGTCCGAGGCAGTGGCTTGAAAAACAGTAAGAAAAATTTTAGATTCAATTGCGTTTGAAAGTAAGGAAACTGAACAATTTGAAATTGCGTTCTTATCAAAACTTTCACGATGTATTTCGACAATGTGAACGCCATAACGTATTCACTATAGCTTAGCAGCTCAATTATGACCGGTCAAATTAAAAAAAAATTGACTGGTCCAGAAAATGCCCTTGGAAGCGCTCGGATAGCAATTAGTAGAATAAATTAATAATTAAAAGGCCATCCACATTGAGGAAAGAAGTGAGAAGAGATTCGAGGAATAGTTAGCTGTTGAAAAGCCTACGTTGAACGTCACGGTCGCCATGCTGTCACCTCCCCAGCGACGTCCAGGAAAGGTCGCTCCCTGCTTCCAGCTCTCAGCCATCGCCGGGCTGGAAGTGAAGAACTGCTCACTTGCTGACTACCTCAACCCCCAAGTAAATATTGGACTTGCGCATAAAATCAACTCTGAGTAGTTTTTTGTTCAAAATCGAAAATGTTTTTGACACAAATGTTTTTGTAAAAGTTCAGGAAAAAAAATACGACCTCCCTCATCTTCGAACTGACGGACCATACGGACCACGGCACTATGTAAAAAATACGGACCACGAAACTATGTACATGATAGGACTACATGATGAGAAATCCTGTTAGTAAAATATCCGACATTAATTTATCTATTGCTGCATGTAAGACCCAAGAATGAACTAATATACAATAGTCAACAATACTAACATTGAGTGCCGAACAAGCTACGTGGCTTCTATGGCGACTTATCCAGAAAATAAAAATTTCTACAGCTAAATCTGATTAATTTAGTGTTTGTGTGTGTCTAATTCAGAAGTACTTAACCATATCAGACAGATATGCCAACATCAAGTTGAGAAACAGTAGAGTTTGACTGTGTTTGCAATGTTTTTTATTTTTTTATCATCCATGGTTTTTTTACGTTAGATATGTTAGTACATAAACAAATATCTTGCACGCTTCATCTTACACGAGGGGGGTGTTAAGCAGGTGACGATTTTTTTCAGCTCTCTTCGCCTGTTATGTTATAAAGTTTCCATTTTCCTTTGTCTTATATTTTGAGAGCATGTGACACTCGTGCTTTATTTTAAATGCTGGATAACAGAGAGCATCGCAAATATTGTCTGCCAAGGAATTTCACAATCTGATGCCAACAAAAGAAACTCCTTTCAAAAGACATCTCTTCACTGATTGCTGCATTATAACAATAGGGTCGAACAAATGTTTTTCACAAGCTAAAGTGGGCACAGGTGAGTGAAGAGCAAACTGAGAGAAGAAAAATATTTTCCTTTTCACCTCTTTTATCCATTTCCACTGTTTGCTATAAGCACTGGAGAGCTGCAGCCTGGTGAAAATACCTTGAGTACCGAACTGGTATCTAACACGTTTTTTCTTGTCTAAAGTCTAATGTCAACACCTGCTGCACGGATGAGACAAAAAAGAAAGCCCTTTTTAGATTTAGCTCTTGAACAGAAGATTTCAAAGAAAGAAATTTATTTCGTGGTTTGAAGCTCCCGAGTAATGCGACACTATGAGTTTGTTTCTATTTATTTTTAAATAATTTTGATAGTTCGAATGTAAATCTCCTGAATTTTCGTTTGCTCTGAGTGTTTGGTAAGTCAAACTTCTAAGAGACAATTGATTCTAGTCGGACAGTTACACATGTAACGTGAATCCTCTGTTTTATTTTTGTCTGTTCCAAGTTAGGCTTCTAAGTCATGTAGAAAAAATAAATGAAATAATGTGCTTTGAATGATTGTTACAGCTTCCTTTGGTGGAAGCTTCATTCAAAGTAAAATTTAAGTAGCATTTAATATCTTCATGCGATTGACGTGACCATTGAAGGTCAAATTTATACGTAGCATTTTGCCACAAAATTAACAAATGTCACTTGATTTTTTCGTCGTTAAACATTGTGTTAAGGACTATTATTTCCTTGCCACAGATAAAAGTTTACTGCATAGTTAATTTCGTTTCCATTAATGCAAATTACATTCGTCAAGACCGTCGGCGAAGCTATTTTTAACTCCGGATCAAAAAACGGGACCAAAATAATTTGATATATTCCAACGTTAGAGTACCTAAATTCCGAACGAATTCTTTCTTCAGCACAAAAAAAAAAGATAATTCAATTGATCTAGCCTGGAGATGTAATATTCACACGCTGCCAAGGAAGTCAAAAGCAAATAACATCAATGGAAGTTTTTCACAGCGTCGTGCTTATCGATAAACTTTGTGGGCACTTCACGGAGGCAGTCACTGATTTTCTTCTTCACCGCAACAGGCGTTCAAAACATTGGAATTCTATTGAAAATCTTTGCTAAGGAAATTTTTGGAATAAAGGAAGAGAATTTTTCTGCCTCCATCGATCCACTGCACAGGTTTCTGTTCTTGCTGAAGATTGTTATGTTTTTATGTCGGCGCCACATCGTGTTCCAAGAATATTTTTAATTAAAATTAGAAATTTTGAGTGAAGCAAAACATATTTTCAGCATATGATAAAATTTCAAAATGAGATGATTACAGTTTATCCAAGTTTATGAAAATTTTTAGAGACGCTAAAAATAACAGGCACAATGGGGATTGATCAAGATTAGTTCATTTCTTTTCCAATTTACAATTCTGCAAAATTCTCCGAGTTCTTCACGTAGTGAAGTACGATAAAAATGACTCATCACTTTTACTGAAACACTCTCAATCATTAACGTTCTATACCTCTCTCAGTTTTTATAAAGCGACTTTTCGATGTAGCTAACATCGTCCTCAGGCTGAAAATACACAGAAGAATTTGACAGTCACTTTTATAAAAATCTAAGCTCAAAACTGGAGTTACATCAGACGCAATAAAAGCGTTAAAAAAATTCCAGAACGAAATGATTAGAGAGATGAAATTTGTACCACAGAAGTTTGGAATCACAAGACTAGGCAACAGCATTGCACAACGGCCACATGTTCATGGCATGAAAGAAAGAATCGAAATGGACGATCGAGTAAATGTTTCTAAGCTGCAGTTTTATTGCATGATTTTATCACAAAAAAGTAATTCGTATTTTCATTGAGGGCTGGTTTAAGTTAGTGTATTTGTAATGCTGCTATGATTTGAATACGATATTTCTTCGTTTCAGAGACATTCTTTTTCTTTCTTTGTTTCAGGGACATCCTAGTCATGTCAATGTAACATTTATTAAGAGAGACGTTTCCTTCCGTGACATTTGAACTGATATATCACACAGGCTTTGTCTAGACTAGAATTCAGGGGTCTCCAAGCTTTCCAGCCTTGGGGCCATGCTGATTACGCCAGTAAGTTCCAAGAGCTAGTACCGTTTTAATTTAACTACCATTATCCATTATTTCTAAAGTCGTCGTCGAGTACGCGCCCCGAGTACGCGTCATTAGCTGTCGCCCACTGGATTTGGCCCGCGGTCATTAATTTTGAATCCACTGCTTTAGATCATTGATCCTGGACACGGAAATATTATTTTTTGCTAAGAGACCCCTGATTTTGAGATTTTCATAATATACATTGACTTTAATTGACATATCTGGATCTGCTGGCTTAACAAAAGTTTTGACAATGATCCTGAAGACTTTCTCATCAATTTGAAAATTCTGATGCATTTGATTTTCAAAAAATACAGTTCATTAACATGGCGTGTATTAAGTTAAGGATTATTATTATTGTTTAGTATTCTAATCAAAAAATTTTCAATAGGTTTATCAACCAGTTTAATCAAGAGAATTGTAATTGACTTGCGACCGTTTAACTCTCAATATTTCAAAATCAAAACTTGCCCAGTTGCTGCACACTTAATAAGCTCTTTTACCAACAAATGAATAACTCTCTCTTAATGCACTTGAGGGAAATCTCTTTAGTCATTTTATATTATGATTTTCAATATTTTTTTCGCGTCTGATATCGCTTAAGTGTTAGATTCGCATTTTCATCAATGTAATTGTTAAATTTTTCTGCATGTTTTCAGAATGAGGAGATTGCTAATGTAATCGAAATGTTGCTTTTTACAGACCAGCAAAACTATACAATTTTAACAATTGACTGTGTTTCAGTAAAAATGCTTAGTAATTTCTTTCGTATTTAAACACGTAAGATTAGCTCACCTAACATTTCCAGAAAATTCAAACATATAACGTAGTCCAAAATGATTCATGTTTAAAAAATGCCTTCTGAGGTTCTGCTATCGTTCGAGATAACATAATGCAAGAATCTGGAACAGCCTTGAAAAAGTATGATTTGAACTCGCAGAATGGTCACGAATATTGCCCTTGTGGGCAAACGCTCAAGGATGGCCAGTGCGAGGATATATTCGTACGTGCTCATCATCGTGTGCAGGTAGCTATCGACTATTGCTTCATTGGTCCATTTTTCTTTCTTCAGAGTTCAGAGTTCTGAAGGAATCAGACGCAATTGAAGGCGTGTGAGGCTTTGAGTTCGCTGTTACTACAGGGAGTGAAAGTCTCGACAGTTTCACTTAACATATATTTATTAATCATAAGTAGTAAGAAGAAGTGCAACAATGAATTCGTTACAGCACTCGCAAAGATCTTCTTAGTCAATCTGAATGGGATTTGGCAGAGGTCAAGCAAGCCATGTGGACATTCTTGCCCAATGGTTCGCTTTTATCTCTTTAGAATCTAGAACTGCTCGTGTATCCTTTAACCTAGAGAGGAACGAAATTTACCATCTAGACTCTACGTGGTAAATTTCGTTCCTCTCTAGGTTAAAGGATACACGAGCAAGAGTTAGATGGAAATTCTCCGATCAAAACCAGACGTGACTGTGAAGTGTGTTTTGCTATTTGAGGAGAGATCTTTTAGCGACGAGGAAAATCATAGAAAAATTCTCCAGTGCGCTTCTAGATAGTTTTTACGAAGAAACGTACCAGCAAATATCACATTCGATGAATTAATTAAGTTGAGTCGCTTTGCTTTAAAAAAGGAGGCGTATCGAAATGTTTGTTTTTGATAATAGATTATATGAGTTAAATGTTGAAAATATGAGTTGGACCTACGTCTTGAGACAAGGGAATGGCACATCGGGTAGAGTCTATGAGATCCATCGTTCAGTTTCCCAATATTTTATCGCTAATTATTCATTAGGAATGAAAGACGATATCTCATCGAAAAAATTCTTAAGTCAGATCTCTCAATCTGGAGCAAAAGTTGGTCGAAAAGTGAAGAATTTTCTTAACTCTCATTTCCCTCCTTGTGTATTGTCTTTTTTGTGTGTGAAGCGGCCAAAGAATTCCGTTTTTAAAAGAGCGCTAAAAGAAATTCAATACAAATAACCAGCGTGGATATTTTCCTTTGCAATTAATTAAATAATTGCCTTGCGCAGAGGGTTGCTTGAGCCACGATCTATTGAATTGAAATCACACAGTAAGTCGTGGAACTTTTCTTTATGGTCGAAAAACTCAGGAAAAGTTTCCTGGGATCGTATGGACGCGTGGTTTCAGCTTTGTGCAGTATTTTCTTGACAGGGACGTTCCAATAGAATCACAAAGAAGTTGATATTGAAGTGAAAATTTGCTCACTTGGGAATGACTCGCATGAGTATGAGAATTGCGATGTTATTGCTTCTATTACTCTTTTTACTGTTGATAATGTTATTAATATAATTACTACTTTTAATACTTTTTTAGAAATTTTACTACTCATTTTATTTTTTTCCATTACATCTTTAATGATCTTTATTACCATCAATCAAAGATACAGACGATGAAAGTACGGCCAGGGGAAACTCTCGATGAGATCATAGTCAAATTCGATGTGTCACATGCATTAGTGAAAGTTTCACTTTCATGATATAAAATTTAAAAAAATTAAAAATGACTGCAATTGGTTAGATAGCGATTTATGCACACGTAAATAATTTTTTAAAGTCTCCACCAAACAAAATTCATACAATAATTATTGTGGATTTCTAAGGTGATTTCACGTGGCCAAAACAGGCACTTATTTTTGAGTACTGCAAGCCCATTAGCTGCTCAAGCTGTAGGTGCTCAAATGGCAGCTGAAAGTGCTTATTGCTGCTTTGCCCTCCTGCTACTAAAATTCCTAAGGGAAAAGAATTCAATGTGTAAATTCTTTCACTACAAGAACCTCCCACAATGAAAAATTTGGTGTTCTTTTCAGGGAAAAAGTCAAGTCATGACTTCATCATAAACGTGAAATTTATCTCAAATGCTATTTTCATGCGTCATTTTCTCTGAATGAAGATGCATGTAAATTTTCAATTAAGAAATTTAGCGCCGCGTGGAGAAATTTGATGAGCGAAAAACTTTTTCTGGCGTCGTGGCAATTTGATCTCAAACTAAACCGCACAAGTTACGTTTCAACCTTGACTCTTCGAACAGCGAGTTCGCTACAAAATAAGATTGCTTTAGTTAGGTTTGTTGAGAGTAAAATGCAAAATGTATTTCAGTTAGTAAAATGAAAAGAAGTAAAATATAGTTGGTGTAAACTGAAAAATATCAGTCAAATCATAGTCGGAATATGAAATAAAGTCTCCTAAACACAGCTGATAACCCTAAGTTTTTCAAATTGTTCAAGTATATTTTTCAAATGGTAAAATTACTTCAAATTACTTGCAGATACTGATTCAGTACTCGTAGATGTCGTCAGAAGAGAAAAGGTGAACCTTCCAAAAACCCATGTGATATTTTATACTATGAGAAGCAGTTATTCTTTTCTTACACACACTAGAAAGAGGTTAATTAGGAGGGTCGTGAGGAATAAGTTTATCAGACGCTGATCAACACAAATCATAGGACTTGAACTAGAAAATCAGCTCGGGAAAATTTTACGGCGAGTCAAAAAAAAGGCTATGCGTGAAATAATGAAATTAATTTCAATAGATGGAAACGGAAGGAGAACACAGAATCTTAAACAGCTCCCGAGTGGAATCCAAATCACACTCATCAGGAAATTATTGCTTGTCCATATTAGACTTCATCGTTTAAGTGCACCCTTAGTGCATAAATGCGGAGCACAAATTTTGGATTCGAACGTTCTTTTTTGAGTGTTACCGAGAATATCTGTTTAATGGCTATTTCTAATTTCTATAAAAATCCGAGCAATATTAGCCGGCTAGAAGAGCTCTCAATTTTTCAATTCCTGCTATGAACCTTTTTTTCAATGATATCCTTGCTGAATATGCTTATCATGCATGCGCAGTTTTATTAGAAGTGCAGGTTGATAAATTAGCAGTGTTATAGAAACATAATTAAGAATAATTTGCAGTATTGGTAGAAACACTGTTCTAATTAATTTGTAGTATTAGTAGATGTAAAATTTTAATTAGTTCGCATTATTGGTATGAGAGAAGTTTTAATACATGCGCTGTATATTGAATTGATGCGATTTACAAAAATAACTGATGTGAGGGTTTTGTCCGGTACCGATCGTGAGTGTATAAAATATACACTTTACTTTCGTATTCTTTCTGTTTGACACGGATTTGAAAATTTCTCAACCATTATGTATTTTATAGAATACTACGAAATTTGATTTCGATTTTACTAAGAGTAACTAATGTGTTGATAGTCGTTGTGTGACTGATGTCATTTTGTGGATCAAATGAGACACTCGAGGTTTTGTTGTCAGAAATGAAAACTGCGTCGAAACCAAAACGTGAAGCGTAGGAGCAGCTCCCGTTTGCCTTAAAACTTGCCAATTAGGAACAGCGAATGAAGAAATAAGTTTTACTTGCCCGGAACGCATCAAACTAACTCGATTGTGCAAAGATTGTAGGTTCTCTTTGAGAGCTGACCTCAATAGCCTAGGCTAGAATATGCAATTAGAACTGTTATTTACTAGCTGCACGGGCGATCAAAGGCAATTTGGCAAACAGGACGATATTTCAAAAACAAATCTCGCAGTGAAATTATACGCTGACCAAGTCGTACGCGAATGTTTAAATTCAGGCGTCTGATTAATATTACCAGTGCATAATAGAGTCTCATTTAATATTTATTTTAAGACGAGCTACAGTTTTAACTGTTTCGATAAACTCCTTCTAAATTTTAGCTGTATGTTCCACAACATCAGCAACAATAATTCTAAAAATGCCTAGGAGTGATGAATCCTCCAAAAACAGATCCATCAGAATTCCTGAACTGAGATTTTGAATGTAATTAAACATTTTTGAGAATTTCACGTATAGTAAAAAACGTCCGTGGTATGAGGCACGGTAATTTCCACACTGGTATAATGATGAATAACCATAATCATAACTAAGAAACGCTTGCATAATCATGAGTGAATTCCCTTAAAAATTTACATTTCAAGAGAAATTTCCCACGAAAATTCATCTTAATTGTAATTTGCAAAGAATTGCATAGCTGAAATTAAATTACGAAAAATTGTGAACTTAAGTGGTTCATGCAACCCATAGTTTATGTGAAGTAATTTTGGCTCGGTGCGGTTTGGAATCACGAGCTGCAGGACGAACAGACATTCCCTGTCAGACCGCCATATCACATGCGTGCTCCTGAACGTCTCAGAGACAGCCAGGGCAAATGGCCGTGTGGCGACGTGCGTTTTGGAGGTAAGTTGTTGCAGTGATGCATGCCTTCAAGTTCAAATCGCACTTCTAAAAATTGATACTGAATGTCAGTCGATTTTTATGTTATTTTTTAACCTCAAAATACGTTTCTTTTCATTTGGAGTGTCCCACTTGTTTATTATAAAAAAATTACTGTTTGCGTAGAAGGGTATAAATTTGATAATATAAATATTTATACTTCTTCAAAAAGTCAATGTAACCGATTATTTCTGGATTTTCTTTAGAAAAGCGTTTGTTGCACTGATAAGATCTAGGTTAGAATAAATTTCAAGTTAGAATTTCTTATTTGGCACGACTTACCATTCTAAATGTTACTCCTTTTGTGTCTGAAACTGTTTAAGTTTGAAGTTACTTTCTTTTCGTAGTTGAGGCGACCTAAAATTCCATTTTCAAAATCTATTTTTACATAAATATTAGTCGTGCAACAGTACATTTGGACACTAATAACTTAAATGTCGTTTTCGAAGTAATTTTTCTGTTCGGTAGAAATGCCTGAAAACGGTAACAAAAATTGCAAAATTGCTCGGAAAATGACTTTTTTCCCGTCAATTGGGCACCTTAAAATTTAGCAAGTGTGTTCACGAGCGAGAATGCTTCACTGCCTCGGTGCTGTGTATTTTCTCATGTAAATCAGGAATATTCTACATATTTCTTACACTATAAATGTGATGGCTGCCTAATGCTCGTTCCTTATATAGCACTTTCCGGAGCGTTACTGACCTAGTCATTACTGACTTAAACAGCTGTCTTAGTCTCCATGCAACTTGTTGTCAATACTTTTTTAGCTAAACTGATGAGTTCCTTTCACGGTATCGGTGTAAATTATTTTCTACCGAGAGTTGTTTTTAACTTATGTCAGTCTACTGGGCATAATGTGGAAAAATCCCTTAATTTGTTTAAATTTTTTTATCTTGTAAATTTTACTGTCAATTACCAACTGTGAAAAAAATACAGTTTGAACGATACTAACGGACACGACAATCAAGGTTCATGTTTACGATGAACGCACAATGGAATGCTTAATTGCAGGGCTTTCGTGCAGCTAGAATTGTTTGAGCTTTGTTTTGAAGTGAACTGCGCTCATTGCCGCGGGCCGCATTATCATGCACACCGAAATAGCCTCCAGCCTTGAATGATCATTGCTAGCATCATCGCGTTTCAAAGTGGCGAGTAATGAGAGGAATGTTTTTCCCACACGAGTCTATTCAAAAATGAAATACGTTTGAAACGCTTTTGATTTATCCCAAACATAATTTGATGGGAATTGATTGTCCAAACCCGTGGTCCAGAGTAATTGAATGATGTTAGAACTAACGTTTAAATAAAAATATATTACTTTACCGATAATATTACACTCAAGGCCATACTACAATTATTATTGTTAAAATTGGGCTTGGATAATTTCTTTGAGAGACTGTCTCTTATATTTATGATGTCATTAATGAAAAGCAGCTCACAAATTCTACGCAGTGACTGATATTAACTCTATAAATCTTCAAAGGAAGAATTTTATTGCTCAATGAATTCGGAGCTCACAAGGCTTGCATGATGTTGCTGTAGCTCTTAATTAATAGGCTGGTTGATAAACAGCCAGTGACATTCTACAAGAATGAAATAAAAAATTCACTTAGGGCTCCCTAAGATTAAAATCTAAAACTCTAATGCTCACTCCATATGTAGCTAAATATTTCAATGGCTTGAACCTAAGTAAAACGCACAGAAAAAATCTTCCATCATAGTGAAAGTTTTCCCGTTTGTCCATTATCAGTTTGTGGCAATAAAGGAACAACGTGCAGAGTAATATAAAATGCTCATGTGATTACTTTCAGAGTAGAAAAAATTATTGACTCAAAGTAAGAGCACAAGTTAAAAATAGGAAAAAACACAAAATCCGGAGTGTGTTAGTAGAATATCAGTAAAATAAAGAGAGACATTGATTGACGTCAGCCAAATTTTTCGACAGCAAATTATTGAGAGAGAGAGGAAGAGCTATTTTAAATCAATTATCAATTCATACTTCGAAATTTTGTTCAATTATTTCCTTGCTCAACATGATTATCATGAATGCTTAGTTTCATCAGAAGTGTAAGAGAATAGGAATGTAGGATACTCCGTATTTACGGGGGTTAAGCAAGAACACCGCTATGAGACAAGACAATGTCAGGCTAGTTCGGTATATCATCTCGAGGACATCCGAAGCGAAAATTGCCTCTTTTAGACACCGAGGAGTGAAGAAAATAAAATTTTGCCACGTTCGACAGCCATGATTGACAGTACCTCGCGCTCAGCTACAAGTAACATCAACCTGGAAGTAAAGTGTCAATATTTTAATTTTTCTTTTTCAAGCGAAGCTAAAGATAAAATAATGAATTAGAACAGCAATAAAAATGTCATCAAGTTTCTTACTTAATTTTGTTCTATCCCATGTATTGTTCTAGCATTTATGATGCCAGTTTGTGCATTTTGAATCGGTTCAACTTTCATTCCCTGCATGAATCTGATGATTCATGAACACTTTTAATTGCAGTACAATTTTAATTTGTAACATTTTTCTGTTATAAATGAACAAAATAAATCAACAACACAGTTGGGCAACAGAGATGTGAACATTTATCTCTACAGATGCTTAAAAATTTCTCCTTTAATTCATTGGAGAGTATATTGCACAATACAAAAATATGATGGACTCACATCTTAACGAAACTACACTCGCTCACGAATCACGACCGATGTTACCTAGAAAATACTTTTATTGCGTAATATTCGAGAGACCTCTAATTTATGAACGGACAAGCGTAGTAAAGAAGGTGAAATTTCGCCACCACAGTTAATGATTTGATGTCATTCGAACGTGAATTAGAACGAATGAAAAAATTGAAGCAAAATAAAATTGTAGAAAAATTTAATCACTAATTAAGGTTAATCTTAAATTGGCGTATCGAAGCCAAAGAGGTGAACACCTATAAAAATCATTGAATTCTCCCCGACCCCAGAAATCTATTTCTCGTTGGTAAGAATCAGTTAGAATCAATTATAAAATGTGTCTTTCATATTTTTCCAAATGTACCAATTCAACTTTTAAAGTGCATGGATTCATTTCTGACTGAATTTTCACCGGACTCTGACTAAAAAGTTCAATTTCACGAATCAAATCAGATCACCGAAACCTGTTTAATAAAAGGAGCTCAGCCTTTGTGCTTCAGCAGGGGAGATGCGGACACTACGGCAAAGAATTGATGAACTGGTGGATAAGTTTTAATTTCGGTCGATCATAATTGTCGGTCCCCACAGTTCGCTTGTCATAAATATACCTCTGACTGTATGTCATAAGTGAATTTTGAAGAATACTTCACGCTTTAGAGTAACAAAGTTTGGCACCAAATGTTACGAGTCGTTGGCCATGCGCTCATTTCCTTTTCGAGTACGTCAATTAAACTACAAAATACGAACATGAGATGCTACGGTTTCTCTATTCATGTCTCGTACACTAGCTACACTAAACCATGTTTGTGAAAATGTCGCCCAGGGCGTGTCATATATCACTGTCATTAACTTCTTACGACTGTGCACCCACATTATTTCGCGCCACGTCTTAGAGGAGCTCACCGATGCGGCAATATTTAACGAAGGCGCCAGACTCATTCTCTCACTGGCTGAACTTCAGACGTTTTATTTTTCCTCATAATTCTGCATATTGTGCTCCATGGTCGACTTCAAGGTCTGCTCAAGTTTCGTTCTTTAGGGGTCATTATTACGACTGAATTGTCATGATTAATGTATCCGTGTTCACGACTATTTTTTCATATTCTGAAGTCGTTATCGCTACTTTCAATCTGTCTGATCTATCTGAGCGCCGGTATTCCGCAAAATTTAAATTCCTATGAGGCAGAAGTAAGCAGCAAATGAATCATTTGGTTATTGATTCCCTTGATGCATTTAAATGCATTTTTATTTAAATCATTGTATAGAACATCTCTATATGCATTCACACTCTGAAGTAGTCCCAAATTTAAAATAGGCAACACAGAATCGAGCTGAAACGTTTCATCTTATGAGATCAAAAGAGATTATTTAGGATCGACAAATTGCTGAATATTCCAATCAGTCATTGAAATTGATGGTTAAACATTTTTTGATTTAGTCCGTGTGACTGCTTAAATTCGCTCAAGCCTGGAGGTATACTTTAAAACATAAACTGAAAATGAATGAGGAGCCAAATATTTCATTTAATCTTCCCAACTTTGAAAGTAGTAAAAACATTTCTTTTGCCGGAAACCTCACATGAAAAATCCGTACCTGTGGCCATTTAAGATCAAGGCAGAAACAAACAGAATATCTTCTAGGTTTTTGCAGGGATTAACATTCTTTGCGGCTTAGCCATTTGCCAGACGCTTGCAGACTTTACTATTGTTTACCACGAGGCCATTAGTGAGAGAGCGTGCGGCGCGGCCTGTAATTTGCGGCGATGCTGATGTATCAGACCACAAATACTGGCCTGCTGAGAGCAGCAGCGTGCAGACCACATGAATAGCAGCGGCTGTGCGCGGCGCACTGCGCTCTGCTATTACTCCTTGTATTGCTGCCGCGCCGAATCTTCGGGGTACTGTGCCTCAGTGAGAGATGCGAACTAGTTGCAGTGGAGAGAGATTTCATTAAGAAATTTATTTTTTGAGACAGTAGGAATTATGATGTTTTTCTTGTGCTGTCACACAGCATGCGAATTAAGGACAGTAAGGTGGGTGGAAGAAAGTTTTAGCACTGCGGGGACCCTGGGTAATGCAAAGAAAATATGTATATGTTTTCTAACTGTACATCATGGCCGTTAATATCACATTGTAATTTCTTTTCCAACTTCTCAACTCTACGACATAGCCTGAGTTCTTTGTGTGTGAAAATAAAAATGAAACCACTCAACATTTTTTACTGAACCAATGCCAATCGTTAAAATCCTATTTCTCTGTCAATCTATGAAACACGTTTCGATAAAAAACAAAGAAGAAAATTTTCAGGCTGAAAAAACGAAGTAGAAATTTTTTATGTAGTTACATTGATGAAAATGGAAATCAATTGTTCGAGCAAATCAGACCCAGTAAAAGTAAAAAATTACATTGTACTAGACTAGACTAGCTAGAAGTAATTTTCGCTCTCCAGGAATATCGATCACCAGCAGACAACTTAATTTTGCACAACGGTTACATGTTCATGGTATCAGAGACAGAGGCGAAATGAACGATCGAGCGTATGTTTAAAATTTTTATGCTCCAGTTTTCTTGAATAGTTTGAGAGCAACGAAATCATTAGTATATTCATTGATGGCCAGTTTGAGCTTGTGAATTTGTAATGCTTCTATTATTTGAATACGTTCTTTTTTAATAACATAATACAAAACTTTTGTGTTCGATTAAAGATCTTTAATCGAGGGCCAACAACTATGATGAACACGAAAATTATCAAAAATAGAGCCATGATATTTGTGCGCAGTTAGTCTATGTTTCAAAGTCATCCAAGTTTTGCCAACGTAACATTTACTAAAAAACTGGACGTTGTGAGTGAAGCTTTTGTGTTGAAATGTAGTTCGTGAAGGAAAGGAACAATTCGTGTTTATGGACATCGACAGAGGTATAGAATTTTAACGCTTGACATTGGTTCAGTAAAAAATGTTGAATGATTTCGTTTGTATTTTAACACGCGAGGAAGTTGGACCATCACTTTGTAAATTTTATGATTGGGAATAAAATTTCCTGAAATGAGATTGTCGAAGCTGGTGTATCGTCAGTAGGACAGAATTTGGGCTGCGCGAATAGCAATTCGAATGTGCCAGTGAACCAGCTTGAAATATCTACTACTTGATTAGCGTGAACGGGAACCGGCTCGACACTGTCTTTAATTCAATTGTTCCAGTAAGGATATTCAAGGCAACCTAAATCCATCTATATAATAATACAATTTGTAGCTTGCGAATTCGCTTGCCTGCTTGGTTGGTCTGGGTGTCCTTTCTCCGACCCAGCAAATTTGATACCTGAAAACTCCAAAATGACCAACATTTTTACTGCAATATTTTTATCGAAAGAATTTTCAGTTATCTTCATAAAAAATGGAAGAATGAAACGAAGAAAAACTTAAAAGAGAATCATACAAAACCATTTGTGTAATACCTGTTTCCGTGTTAAAAAATGCAGCTCTCACTTTAAGAATCATTTGTTTTGGACGGCGAAGATGCGCACGCAACAATAACAATTTGCTTGGCTAGAAAATATTCACCACTGCTCTGTTGCAACGATACTTGGTTCAGGTAGAAAAACTCTTCTCTCGGCCTGGTTATTGAAAGTTATTCCAGCATTACCACGACCATTGCGTTACTCTGGACTGCTCCTCAATTAACACCACCGTCAACTTTCACTGGGCTGCTCAGTGACTGTTAATTCAGGTCATTCTGATGTACTACTCAAAGGCTTCCGTTTTTTCATATTAATGATTAGCATTTTTCTAACACTGCGGTAATTACTTGGTGTTCAAAGCCTTCTCTTTGCATTATGTTATTACTTAGTGTTTAAAGCACTTTCTTTTAATTATTTATAGCAATAATTCGTTTTTTCCAATGTGTCTACCGCTTAGAACGACAATGATGATTTGTCAACTACTAATGCTGTGATATACTTATTCGCTACGGTGCATTACAATTTTGTGCATCTGCATACATAATACCGAGAATCGCGATGCAGCTGTGTTTCTCATTCAAATTCATGCAGAGGCAACTATGTATGATATAAATGTAGATGTAGGGCGATTATTTGATGTCATGTCTGGATGTTGTGTGAAAAGATTTTGTGTTGAAATGTTGCTCGTGAAGGGGAGGAATAATTCCTGTTTTCTTACAGCAATCCTTTAACTCATCTCTATCGCCCAGGAGCTCTTCGGCGTTGCAGTCACTAACTTTGTCTTTGAAGTGTTAATCTCTAAAGTCGACGTTATTCGTGAAAATGTTCCACCTTTCAGTAAATGTCTTCACACGATAGAATTCAGGAATTGAAATTACTTTATCCTGCATTCAAAAAAAGCTAAGCAATTTTGAGACTTCACTTTTCGAAAAAAATTGAGCTTCAAGTTCACACAAACAGTTTACTTTGCATTGCAAGCTTATATAAAACTCCACACCAAAAAATAATCGTAAATTTTACAAAGTCAGATAAAACGGCTCGATATCACCCTGCAACAGCCATCGTGTTTTCGGTTTTTACTGATAATTTGTGTAAACTTCGCAGTTTAAGTTAAGTTTTTGAGGGACGAATATACCATTGCTGAATATGTTCGAAGGGCATCGCGGATAAGCCATGAGTTTTCAAAAAAAGTCTCACTGAGCGGAGGTTTTGGGTTTTCTTGAGCTTATGACTTTTTGTGAAGGCAGTTGATAGGAGGCGTTTCGAGGCAAATTCTGAAGAGGATAAAGAAGACAGGGGAAAGCTTTCCTAAATATCGGGGGATTTCGTGCGTTGGAAAAAGTTTTAACTCAGAGCTCCCGTCTTCAGAATGGTCGCTTGAAGAAATGAGACTAGAGAACAGGACACTAGAAAGTCAATAAACAAGAAGAAGTAGAGCTGACGATGTTCTTTCAAGAACTTCTAACCGCTTAGCTCGTTAAGAACCAGGCTTTTTAAAATATATCCAAAAAAATTCTGAATTCCAAACACAAAAAATTAGTGAAAAATATCTGTAATTTAATATTGATGATACTAAAACAACAATTATCTCATTTCAAGGAGTACTTTTACCCATGAAATCAAAGGGTAGTGGCCAAAAACTGTTCTTTATAAAGTTGCAGTAACTTCTTTTTCATTCGATTTTCCTAACATTCGTCTTGAAACTGTTTTGTAAAGCATTCACAAGTGACTCCTCTCACATGTTCATGAAGCAGTAGAATTATTTACGAACTCAAGTAGCGCGTTTTCTAGTACCGTTCTCTTGGGGCGTTTTGGCATAGCCTTTTTAATGAGGGGAAACTTGAGCCTAGTTCTCGAATGTGGAGCGACGAGGTCAGATTTCCATGTGGGTCAGCATCCAGTGTTCCTTCTAGAGCTGGAATCATTCTCCTGCCCTGGACATTCCCAAATCTTTTAAAATTAGTTTATTATTTTTGATTTGCAAGCAAATTCAGTTACGAGCTTTGCTACAAAAACGAACTAATTATTCGCATGCACTAGTAAATAGTGCGTGCTAGATGAATTTTTTACTTCCCTTCAGTAGCAACTTTCGCAATGCAGTGTACGCTGCTAACAAATTTTACCAATTCTTGTAAAAGACTGCATATCCCCCTGTAACAGCCATCGTCGTGTCGTTTTTACTGGGAATTAGAGTAAACTATACAGTTTAAGTTAAGGTTTTGACTGGCGAATGTCCCACAGCTGGAGATGTTCATTGTGTATGATGTTCATGAATAAACTACGCAATAATTATTGGTTAAATATTTAAACAAAAATCTTGCGGGCCATATGATTTTCTCCTCATCCACTCGCAGTTTTAGTGTAGTTAGAAGATTTAATTTCGCTCTTTAGTAGTACTCTTGCTAGGCCGTGACATGGTTTACAGCGTGTGAAACAACGGATCCATCATGTTCTTGTGTTTCTATGTTATATTTTCATCCTAAGGATCGCACCGACTTTTAAGTCTACGATTCATAAAATTCACAACGACACACAGGAGACAAATTTGTGCGCACTTTGCTTAATTTACTTTTTAAGTAACACAGGCCTCGCTCTAAATTAGGTAGGCTTAGAAAAATGTCTCTCTGCGCTGGCTAATGAAGGGCAATAAAGCGTGTCGTGTAACAGAGGCTTCTCAGCCTCGTTAAGATGTTAGCTGAGCCGTTGTTGAGCCTGTGGTGCTCCTGCTGCTGGGCTGCGCTTTGGAGGAGCCGCGTCTGGTGTGTCTTCTAGTGGGAACCGCAAGAAAGTTACTTCATACGGTAAACAACCACACCATGCTCATTCATAAGGTAAACAACCATACCATGCTTATTCATAAGGTAAACAACCACACCATGCTAATTCATAGGGTAAACAACCACACCATGCTTATTCATAAGGTAAACAACCACACCATGCTCATTCATAAGGTAAACAACCACACCATGCTCATTCATAAGGTAAACAACCACACCATGCTTATTCATAAGGTAAACAACCACACCATGCTTATTCATAGGGTAAACAACCACACCATGCTTATTCATAAGGTAAGCAACCACACTTATTGATGGCTGAGTTAAGTCTCTTTTTTAGAGGTGACTGCAAAAATAGTGAAAGAAGTGATATGGATACTCAGGAATTTTTGTGTTATATTATGGATCTGAGGGAAATATACCCAGTTACCTGGAGGGCTAAGTAATTGATACATAGTACTTTATTTTTAAATATAAATATGAGAATTAATACAACATAAGTCGCATTTCGTAGTAGAATTTAGGGGCATGATGATGCAGTATCGAAGTCTTTGTCGCTTGAATTGAGAGTTTTGGACGCGTCCGTCATGATGAGTTGGCTATTGCTAGTAGATATAAACATATAGGCATTAATAATGTCATTGGAATTTTTTTCAGTATTTAAAGAAAATTTATCTTTAAAACCATAGTTAGACAGACATGGAAGAAATACATAATGTTTGGCATTTCAAACTTTGTCTTTGAACGCTGAACAATATTAAAGGCAGGTTAAAGCAAAAATGCTCTGAAGCTGAAGCTAGTCCCTTCACTATTTTGCACTACCGTCAACAGGCTTAATGAGCGGAACCTACTTGGCATTCAGAAAAGAATTTATTGTTTCTTCTTTCATTTTTTAGAAGATCATCGGATTTACAAACGTACTTGACGCCCTAGCTCATCAGATGTCTCGAAACTTGACTAACGTCACTGGGATATAGAGAGGCCAGTAGCATATTTATATTATCGTATAGCTACACGCAGGATATTTCGAAAATAAAAATATCCACGCCCACTCAAGCCCATTCGAGTGAGAAACTGATCACTGTGATTAAATACAAGCCAATGATTTATGTCTGTTTTGTTGTTACGGGATGTCGTTTCAATATAGTTATTATTATATTGGGGAGTTTGAGACTTTTCAACATAGTTCAGAATTATTAGTCATACGTATTCTTTTTAAAGTTTATAATAAAAAACTGAAGAAAAGTGTGAGCACACAGTTTAATTCCAAGCATCCTGTATGACGCACAAGAATAAATTAAGCAATCATTGTTTGTTAAATAAATAGTTAAATATGAATCTTGTTGTCCGTAGAGTTCTGTAGATTTTCTTCTCGTGCATCCAGTTTTACTAAAGTTAGCTTGAAGTTAGCAATGAAAATTGAAGTTAGCTCTTATTTGCCATTGATTCGTCAATTTTGAGCCCTATTTCAAGTTGTGAGTGAACATCTCTTGAATATATTGTGGCTATTGTTGAGCAAAAGAATACTTATGAATGGATCTGTAATATTTTTGAGGGGAAAGACTGCCCAAAATAGCAGCACGCAACTACAATACTCTAGCATCTACAACTACACTGTCCTGCAGATATGAAAATTTTAATTTGTGTTATAGTGACTTTATAGAGACGCATACCAAAGGGAATGGTTGGTCAACAGTGTGTGTGAACATGAGGCTGGATTATGTAGTGATTTTTTAAACACAAAGACAGAGATGTGAATAAATGTTTAAATTCTTAAATTCGGGATTTGATAGAGTTGATAGAAATTTTTCTTCAATCGATGATATCGCAAAACATGAAATCCCATGAACTCCTTCCTCTTGAAAAATGAATTGCACAAAATATACTCTAATGCGTCAAATTTTTCATCAAGTAAATTTACTCCTTTGGAAAAGAAGAATGAATGATGCTTTCAAGCGAAAAAAATGCTCGAAAGTTGAACTTGGTCCTAAGCTAGCTTTTATTTCCATGTCAAGAGCTTCATTAGCATTACCAACCTTGTAAAACTCTCTGCAATGATTAATGCTAATGCAGGGCGTCACGGCTGGCAGCACCATCTGCCAAAAATGTCTGCTTGACTGCAGGGGTCGCATTTAGCGCAAATATTTGGCGTGATGCAGCGCAGTTTTGAGCAGACCCATGGCAAGTTCGGCCGCCATCGATGATGCTGCGGCGACATGCGCTGACGCCAACGCTGCTACGTTGAATTGCGTGCTGCCGAATTTTCTGTGTAGAATCTGCGCTAATGCCAGCGTCGATGGCACAGTGGGTGCAAGTTGAATGATTTTGAGCAGGAACATTGGGTTAATTCACCTACAAAATGTAATAGAATAACATTAAATGAGGGTAATGCTTTAATTTGGGTCAACGTTGCGCTTTATGTAAAATGTCCTCTCCCAATGCCTATTACGTACAGCGTGTCATTGGAGACAAACTACGTTTCGTAACAAGGATAATCTATTATATTTATGAAGTTGGTTAAAGGACATGGAAGAGAGAAATGATGTAACGGATCCATCGCATTCGCCAAAGCCAACCCCTGTGGAGGAATTGAAGACGCCTCGATTTTAAGGATGCCTCAACCTTAACAATCGCTCACCAAAAGAATGGTTGTTTTAAAAAAATAGGATGGTTAATTGGAATCGCCTGCTTCACACTGCTATGAACTGCAGAACTCCGCTAACAAACCAAAGTCAATAATTCGATTTACTAATGAAAAAGAAAATTATTCTTTCATCAATAACGAACTCCGAACAAACACGCATCAGTGAAATGCGGTAAAGGGAGCAAAGGAAGTTTACTTGCGTAGAATAAATCAGGACGTTTTTTAAATTCGGCCTAGTGAAAAAAAAAGCATTCAGTCTCATTAAGGGCCTTTGCAACGCGCTGGATGAGGACCGAGCAAAAGACTACGATCAAAACCCGAGAACCTGAAGTATTTGTATGTGGAAGTTTTCTCTGATACTTCGTTTCGTAAATGTCATAAATTTGTGCGTATTTTCTTGCACGGTGCTGCGTAAGTTCAATAAACAATTTAGGAATGTGTGTATTTAGAATTTCAGTTAAATTCTTTTACTTGGTATGTTTTCTGGAACGAATTCATTATTCATAGTAAAAATGACAGACGAACAAAACGGAAAAAATGATAACATAAACTGGTGTCGAAAATTTCTCAGATACTTGGAAAGTTTGGAAAATGCAAGGAAAATT
Source organism: Platorchestia sp. MABIK (assembly GCA_014220935.1). Lineage (NCBI taxonomy): Eukaryota > Metazoa > Arthropoda > Malacostraca > Amphipoda > Talitridae > Platorchestia > Platorchestia sp. MABIK. The sequence continues at coordinate 26,156 of JACJUY010004571.1, read as the reverse complement.
TACGCTTTAGGGAGCCAAAAGCAATAAAACAAGTCGGATCTGCCGGTCTTTCCGTTCTGACACGCACAGCCAGCCCTAAATAATTGCCTTGATTTATTAGCGAGCGGAATTAAATAGGACATGCCGCCAATTTCACTCGGCCGCCATTAATTATGTCTTGGTGGAAATTATTGCCTTCTTCCTAAAGCTTCATTTCGCGTTTTAACTTTCTTGCAGAAGATTTGTAATTAGCGAAGGAGAAAAGCTATAAATTTACGCTCTTTTTAATGAGATTAAAGCCACCTGTACATTCCCAACAATTAAGAGCGTAGGTTTTCAGGAGTCAGACATTTGTTTCACTTAAACATAATGTTGGAAAAATTCATAGTTCTATGGGATTTTTTACTTTTGTGTTCGCGCAGAAAACCTCTACTGAATCACTTGATCTCCTCTTCTTAGAATTCTTCATTACGATTAAACTGCTCTTTGCGTCGCGTCTTACCATAGCAGTCACGTAAACACGTTCCCTGATAGATCTATGCAGCCTGTGGTGTGTCAAGTCAGAATGATGCTGAAAAGTTTCTCAGCTGTTACATGACCACAGACGCTCGCAAGAGAGACATGAATTACCTACAGCTAATGGGTGATAGAAGCCCTGTTTAAATTTTTTGCTTCTTCCACGACGGTAATTTATCGAGTTTGAATCGTTGTAACGAAGATTGGCATTCAACTTTCACCGATGTGTGACTATATGACCATACGAAGCATGATTGTCTACCACGTGATTTCTAGACATTTTTATTGTATTATGTGTGTATTAGTACATATTTATAATCAACGATTTTTGATGAATGTGATCAAACTACCAAGACTCCCGCTGAAAAATAACTCTTGTAATTTAAGAGATTCCGGTGAAATGAATCAAACGAAAATAAAAAATGAAGAATGATGTAGAAATTTTCACCATTTTATTGCAAAAAGGACGCAACCACGGCATTCAAAGGTAAATAGCCAGTACGCAACCTTGAAGAAAATATTGATATATTGTTGCACTACATTGATGAATTCTGTCAGTCAAGGCGACTCTCATCTGATTGCACTGAGAAAAAAAGGATGACAGATTTGCCGAAGCAATTAGGATGGAATTTTCAAAATGAGTGTCGAGGAAATTATTTGAGTAAATGTCGAATTCTAAAGAAACTTCAGCGAAAACAAGCCTGTCCAAGCATTTGTCTACATTCAGAACGTTTCGTAGTTTAAACCATTACTTTATTCCAACTAACAAACGGTGGAGACATGTTTTAGGCAATCCTTACTCGCACAAAGCAATAGCGTCCTAGAAACGAATTCTTCTGCAAAAGTGATATAGAGATCAGTGAAACTTACAAGCCACGAGCTCAAACTCAGCTACTCATTTATTCCGCAAGCGCTCACACACATTCCTCAATAATGCCTAATTACCAAGCCTCGATGCCCGTTTTCATTACGTCAGAGAAATCCTCAACGATGGAATCTTTCCTTATTGCTTTCCGATTCAATAAGACGCTATCTCTCATTCCAGTGCGACTAATCTTCCGCGGATTCAATAGGCGGAAGCCTTTTTGGCTTCTGGGAGTTCTTATTCAAATTTCGCAGTAAAAATCGATCACGTATATGACGGCCAGCTAAAGAACATATTGAGGTTGCAATGCTGAACTGATTTTATTTATTCATGTTACGCAATATTCTTAGGCCATTCAGTGGAGCACAATCTTGACTCGGCGTGAATCTTGATTAAATAGCAAGTTGCATCAGCAAAATTTCTCCTGAGGCAATGAATAGGCGATACGTAGAACTTAAATGAGTAAATAAAAGTGAAGTAGTTTTAAACGTTTTCGAAGCCATTCATGCTATGGCAATGAGTTCCACATGGTTGAGAGTGAAAGAATTGTGTCCAGGAATCAAATTTCTGCCCATTCAAATTGTATTAAAATTGATGTTGCTTTATTGGTGCTACCTAACAATAATTCTTGCTCCATGCCAATAGAGTGGGCTTCTCGATTGAAAATGGCAAGCAAAGGCAGTAAGAAGTGTTTAGGGCGTTTTTTCACGCTGAGTTAACTCTTTTGAACTGTCCCTCCTGCCAAGACCTGCAACAACTTTACAAGAAACATGTAAGCGCGCAGTCCTCAGGGCCGAAGTTACCAGCATATTCGACAATGCGCTTCCAGAGTACTTCAACAGTAAAGGAGGACCAGCTTCGTCAAGGCCGCAATTACAGGCTTGAGACAGTGTCATTTTTGATCAAAATATGAAGGCCCTTGGTTTCAATGACGCAAAATTTGTGGGTGCTGTCTATTGAGTAATATCATTTAAAAAGAGAGTTAGTGACACATGGAAGTGACAGCAGATTAGAAATTGCTTTGATATGAAGCTATACCATTCCATATTTAGAGGATGAAAATACTTCACAAATTATTTTGTGATGGATGTCTAATTAGTAAAAGGAAGCAATGAGTGCAACAATAATTGCATTGCCAATGATTGACATTGAATCTGTGAGATAGCTGGAAAGCTGGAAGTGTTTGGTTAATTTGATAGATATATCTTTCATAGTCGTAAGACTCATTAAAACATTAACATTTTGTTCTATAGAAATCATTGAAATGTACAAAGTGGAAGTAAGGCTCTCATGTTGGATGATCGATAAACTTAGCAAGAAATAAATTTATTTGGAAATTCTACCATCCATTTAAGTCTAAAGAAAATGAATCCAGTAACAAAAACACTCGCAATAATTAATTTTTACAACTAAAAGACACAGCAATCATGCTCACGAACAACATACGCTCAATGATTGATGCAAGCTCGTAAATAAGCGAGACGATATTCTGGAATAGTAAAGGAAATGCTGATTACCATCGCAAAAGCAGACTGCGAGTTTTATTCAAGCCTCAGAAGGAGCTCTCAGTTATGACCTAGAATGATTTAACACACAACAGCGAGGCTGCCTGTTTTGTGCATAAACTTTTGCACTTAGAATATTTGCGCCAAGCTGCTCATATGAGACAGGGGAATGTGTATCTGTTACTTTCGTGTCTAAGCCCTGGATGAACAGCCAATACTAAGGATAATTCTAGGATCTCATGAACTGGAACTAAATTTGACGCAATCTGATTTGCCGAAAGGACATAAAACACGACGATTGTCGATGGTGACAACATTTTAGCCGCCTTTTAGCTCAAGCTTGGAAGACGCATAAAACCAAATTTGGTGTGTACCTTGTCAACGGTGATCCAAATTCAGATCTTCATTCAGTACAGTTCAGGCGTTTTGAATTTCAGTTCCACGCCGAACGTTTGACCTGGAGTGACCCGGAACCAATTTTGGCATTGCATAATTTTTTGACGGCTCCAGCGCTTTGCGTGATATGGTATTTGCCGGAGGGCATAACGCGATGCTTTTACGAGATGACCAGCCATGTCGTGACGCGGACACCTTATTCGTCGGGGCCAGAATGATGGAACATAAAGCCTGCTCCAGGGGCCATTTGTCTTTCATTCCGCAAAAACCTGAAGAACATCAGCTCGGTCCACCACCGGAATATTCTTTAAGCAAGAAAATATGACTTACTTTTTACCCCCGTGTCGCTATTGATGTTTTTGTCCTCATTTTATGGGGTTTTTTGATAGAAATTGGGGATCGATGACATATACGAAACAGTCTTCATTTAGTGAGTGACTCAATCGTTTTACTGAAATGTGTTAAAAATTGCGCTTCTTTTTAGAAGTCGACATCAGATTATTTTCAGATTTCAGTCGTACTAGGAGTGAACACTAGTTAAAGGTAACTGGCCATTTTAAACTTAGAAGATTAATTACGTAGATTTAACTAGAGCAGGAAAATGTTTTGAAAATTTTGTCGGAGTTTGTCAGGGATTGGGGTTTTTGATATGTCCCCAAACTCACTGAACAAGGGGAAGTGCGGACCGTTCAGCAGTCCTGGCCTTAGTTGGATCAGCTCTTGCGGCTAATTTTTGAGAACCCCTGACGGTTGTATCACCTCTCCAGCCTTGCTTCGGAGGTAATAATTTTCAGATCACTGCTAGTCGGCCGAAGTAAAGGTTTTCAATAAGATACTCGTATTGGAGCGTTGGTTTGATGATCTTCACGAAGATTTTACATTTTAGAAGCGCAAATTACCAGAGATTCAATTGGAGAATTCTCTCCAATCTTTCCAGTGCGAATCACCGGACAGATGAAGCGGCTGGTATTGTGGATACCTATAGTCTTTATAACACCGATTTAAATTATTTACATTCTTTGGCAAATATAAATATGTATATGTTTTGCTCGCTACACAGAAATCTATGACACACCATCACTCATATTTTATAATTTTTAAGCTACTTAAAATTAGTCATCTCGAACACGGAACATATAAGCGCTGGGTGACAGAGTTATTAGCAATTTAATATTAATTCCCAGGAGAAGCAGAGTTGAAACTGTGTTTGTGAACAACACTCGGTTGCATTTCAGCCATCAGCAAGGAAGTTTGAGTCTATGTTAAATTTAAAATGTATTTCTGCAGAAATTTTTCATTTCAAGGTGTTTGTAGTAAAATTCCAGCAAATATTACAGCGAGGAAAAGTGTATTACTCTTTAAAACTGAAAAGAATGCTCAAGTAAGTAATTTAAAACGTGATACATAGGGTAAAAAAACATAAAAGATCTAATTAATAAAAACTTTTGGTACTCCAAGTAGATGTCATTTTAGGAGGACTAGAATGCAGGAAATTTGCTTCTGGTTGCTCATGCTAGGGCATCGATTGTTCATAAGTGCGACAAGATCTAATAAGTTGGAAGAAGTGATTCCTAATTTTCTATCAACTCATTTCAGAGCGGTCTTGACGTGAATCTAATTCACTCCATAGCATCAACACCACTACTCATGTTAGAGTGATACAAAAACGAGGAAAGATTTAATGATTATCCTGTTGAAAATTCTGAACTTGCTTCATATTTACAGGGTAGGTTTTATTCAAGTCATTAATCATTAATAAAGATACTAGTCTTATAATTAGAGCACTATTGCCTCATCTTAGTTTCTGATCAATCTGCTTTCTTTTGACGTTTGAAAAAGAAATCTTTGCGAGCGTATTTTAGATGCCGTTACATGGTTCAGTTTGCCTACACTTATGCTTGTCTGATCAATGCGTCACTACCCAGTCTAACTTTTTCGCTGGAGCATGCATGTTTTTCCCCGCCCAAGTGATTTAATAACTTGTGCGGCGAAAAACATGCATGCAGGCGGCGAAAAAGTTAGACTGTTTACTTTGAGTGTCGGTCAGCAGAACATGAGGCATATGCAATTTTTAAAGATATTGTAGCGTTCTCAATTGATGCTAAAGAACACTGCTGAAACTACAGTTTGTTTTCGCTTTTCCTTTTCATAATCAATTGCCATTTAACTATTGTATTTACAAGAATAAGGAGTGAACTGCTCAAAGTAAGTTCAAAGTACACATGTGTTCAAAGTAAGTTTATTCGAAGTTCATAAATACTTTTTTAAGAAGGTTATTATTCATTGCTCATGCTGTTATGGACGATGGAGGTAGGACTCACACTCGACACATACGAGTATGCTAGTCATGGCATAACTTACCATTGGCAACAATATGTTGCTTTCGAATTTCGTAGTTTCGTGAGCTTATGTGAACTAACGGAATGATGGTTACTATTTTTCACACCTCTTTTAAAAACATGGAAATTTATTTTTCAATCACGTTTTGCTAAAAATGTTCCACATTTGTAGCCAGAATAATGTTCCAAGTGCAAGTTTTGTTAGTGTGTTAGTTTGAAATTCACAACTTTACTTCCTTCAAGTGAAAACTGCAGCAATAACAAGGAACTTGACCTGAAATCGCAACGAGTGACTTTTTAAACCATGCATGTTTTTCCAGGTATTCATCAGAATATAAGTATTTTATAAATGAATCAGATTAACTCATAGACTTTGATAACAGTTACCGAAAAAACGGTAAATTGGATATTATCGATACATACCATGCACCAGACCACTTTGGATTCATTTAAAAAGGTGGAACTGTGGCTGAAAACTTAAAATGAGTGGAACGTCGTACAAAGAAAAAAGATTTTCACATATCCTCAAGCTTCTTTTCAATCTAAAACTTCATACTATGTTCTTACTGACAGTTTTTAGGATCCTTCAGTTTTGTCATTTGGACAACGATTTGAACT
>JACJUY010004571.1:0-14266 GCA_014220935.1 Platorchestia sp. MABIK | reverse complement strand
AACAATGCAATGATCCCCTAAAAATATATAATGTTTTGTAACTTTGGCACACTGCCAAAGCGACAGCTAAATAGTCCTGGACCGAAGCTGTCGTTAAATGAGTTTACTTACTTACTTCAGCGTCATTTTGAATGGTGCCTTCACCCTTCCTGTTTTTAGAACGCTTATGTTGCGAATGGTGAGGCTCAACCCTTTGGGTACTGACGGTACTATAGTGTCAAGATTGCTAGTGCGTCCAGTTTAGGGCATTCAACAAAATTTTATAGTAATTTGACTAGTGGTAGAATATTTTGAGGTAACAAAATTAAGGAAATTACGAGCATTCATGAAACTATTTTTTAGACATTCCAGAAGCCTGCTCGCTACCTTGGCTACTTCTAAATTCACGCCATAGGGACCGTGCAACATATTCAATGACCTTTCTATTCAACTTGAGCAAGTTTTTTCTGAACTTGGTTTGTTTTTGATAAATTCAGGCAAACACTTATGAATGATTTCTTCGTAAATTCAAAAACTTTATTATCAACGTCAAAAATAGCCGTCGCTAAGCATAGAGCTTTAAAGATTCACAATTATTTTTTAATTAAAATGAAGAAGTAGGCACTTGCTTAAAGCTAAAAGCACCCACACTAGGACAATTTCACTGACAATTCAGGATAATGACAACTTTTTCTCTGGAATTTTTCCCTAAACCATTCGAATCGTACCCAAAGGGTTAAATTGATGATTTACTTGTGTATATGCCGTAGTATGACTCATAAAGAATATTTCAGACTAGAATGAAAGCGAAATTTAAATTCAATGCTGTTGCTCATTTTTATTAACTCGAAAAATCTTGGCTGATTAATCGTTAAGGAACTGATAATGAACATATTGAAATAGGATAACTGAGTTACTGTATTTTCATTTTTATTGTATTGGCGTGTCTTTATTTGGCGAGTCAGTTTGGCTATTAAAATGTATATCTAAATGACTGGTTTTATTTCAGCACTCAAATCTCAGCAGTAGGAGGGCAGGAGACGAGCTGTGACCAGAAAGGAAAGCGTGAGTATGTGTACTGCTGAAATTGTTCATTCTTTTTTTTTTACTCTGGCTTCAGTGATGAGGAAAGTCATTTTTCTGGTTTACCATCAACTTTTGGATACAGTCATGGAATTCACTGTTACACCCCATGGCTTGTAATACGCAGCACAAACATGATAGTTCTGTTTTACTGAAGCCGCGAACAGAAAACTCGCAAGTGGCATGAACCAAGTTTGCAGTATACGTGCATGAAGTAATTCTGTCTCAGGTTTGACCTTTGCGTCAAGAATATTTTCAATTTAAACCTGCTTAGTTTCTCCGGTTAGACCCTTTATTGGCACGGATATGGGGTACAAATCACGGTGCATCACCGTTTAGGGTCTATATTCATACAGTTTTTTCAAAGCGATTCAAGAAAAATACGGGTTTTTCCGTTTTTTCACAAGTTTAACTATTTTTCCACTTTAAAACTGTAGCAATTACTGTTTTTCACCGTTTTAAGTTTCCAGGTTTTACCGTTTTTTTACGGTTTTATGTTGGCAGCAGAGTTGCCAGACATTTTACCGTGAAATTTCACGGTAATTGTTTACAGTGGTACGTAAATAATATATGCATGCATTTGCTCTCTCCGCCATACAAGCATGATTATTATCACGCAGGAAATGAGCTCACGAAACAAATCTGTCTAAACTTTTTTGACACTGGCTGTAGCTACACTTCCTAAATTATTGACTCAACTCTTCTTGCAACCTCGGGATGTAGAACAGAGGTTCTTAATCTTTTTTCGCCAAATCTTGGTTCTTAGAAAGTTGGCTCACTTTTTAGTGTAAATAGTTGTGATTTGGTAAGTACGTCAACATTTGAATCTAATGTATTAGATTTTGAAATACTATCGATTTTTTTGAGGGCGGAAGTGTGGAAACAAATACACGAAATTCCCCACCTGGTAACTCCGCCATTGTCCACCAATGGGGAATTCTCCACAGATGAAGAACCCCTGATTTAGAACGAAGTATTGTCTAGCACACAAGCCGCCCCGTGAGTCACATGTCGATTATAAAATTTCTTTTTATTTAAAAAAAAAAAAAGAGATAGATTTGCATCAGGTCGGGAAATCCGCCAGAAAAGAGTCTCAAATGGGGGCCATAGAACTAAGGACTACGCAAAGAACAATTGCTCAATCGAAAAAAAGACAATAAAGTGTTGTTATTCAGTGGTAATGTCAGAGTCTAAATTCTAAGTATTCGGGACAAACATCGTCTTAAGCGTTTGATGAAAGCAAACCGGCGGAAATATGCTTAGTAGTTGACCAGCGTGTTCAATGGAGATCCTAAGAAAATTTTTGCTCGATACGCCAAACCGAAACTGAAGAAAATGGGTTTAATGGGCACCGCCACCAGGAAACCATTGGTTCCTTATGTACGTCCTAACGGTCAGTAAAGCGCCTCCAATAGAAACACTTTCAGCGGTCAGATGAACCGAAGTTCACCTTGTTCCAGCAGGACGGGAATTGGAGTGAGACAAGATGCCCATGAAGCTTCGAATCCTTCGTGCATCGATCTAACAGTTCAGGCTACTGGAACGGCTTAATGGGAGCGCTTCACATGGTCGGAATTAGGTCCGGCAACCTCATGCAACAACAATGGGAAATTTCAGGATTATGTGAAGATGCTAGGTGACCCTGTGCACCTGTCTATTGATTTTTCTTCTCCCGATGGTTTCGGTATTTTTTCATGTCGAATAAGCTCAAATCCACCGGTCTGACCTAGCGTAAGATTGGCTCAAGGATCATCAGGGACCACTTTCTCTCATGGAATGGACCTCACAGTTTCTTGCTTTTGACCATATCAAAAATATTTGGGAACAAGGAGGAGGAAGTTGCTATTCTCAACACCTTTTATTTTTTCATCGGAAGATCTTTCACGACATTTAGTCGCACTATGGGCTAATATTCGTTCAGATTGTTTGTTAAATTTTCTAGAATCTTTGCGTTGTAAAGTGAGAAGTGTAGTCAATGTCATAGGTGGTTCAATAAGCTATTAAAATATGTTGTTTTCCATTACATCATCATTTCTGTCGGGTTTGACAAACTTTTGGCCGGGTGGTGTTTTCATTTAACAGTTCCACATTATATAGTCGCATAAATTTATCCGGTGCAAGTAATCAACCAGTTCGCATTCAAGATTTAAAATTATTAGTATTGCGTATCATTAAAAAAAAATCTAATGCTTTTTAGAGTGAGTGCTCCGCTAGCGGCATGTTCCATGAATACTGCAATGGGAATATTTTGAAATTAATTCATGTCTGAAAGAGTGAAATTCTTGATATAGGTAAACATTTAACCTTGAAAATAATCATCAGGCTTGTGGCTGAGCTAGGTACTTTCATCCTTTCGATGTAGCAGATAGTTGGAAATGGGAAACTCGTTTTGTGTGGAATTAATAAGGTATTGAACATATTCTCACACTTTAAAATGGCTATCCATGTACTAAAATTTATCAGATTTCAAAAACACTGTTCTGGAGCTGTCTCGAAGGTCTTCATTCCCTCCACATGGCGATTCTTCAGATTTTACAAATTTTACCAAAATGGTAATCTGTATATTTTTCTGAACTAATTTAATTTCATGTGTTTTGGAATGAGGTCGTTCATGCTCGAAAACAGGTAGTCTCAGAGTAAGCAACACGGTAATTCTTAGAATATGTTCGAGTTCAGGAAAATCTTGTTTGGGTTGTTGAATGTTTAGAGCTCTGATCGGTCATTAACTCGTTACAATCAGGGCGTGTTTCGAAGCTCAGCGATGCGGTGGAATTGTCCTGACTATTTTCCCATTATGGAGAAGTGGACAAAATCTCAGAACTGTTCGCGGATCAGTCACTAAATACTGGCGCAACCACCGTTTGGAAAGATTTACAAAGCAAGCACACGCGGTATAAATTTCTCATTAAGTAAATTTATTTCAAAGATCTGTCATAGATTTTTGACTCAATTGCAGTTTTTTGAACAAACAAACATTGTCATTCCAGATTTATTTGGCCGTATTAAAACGCTCATTTTTTTCATGTTTAAATATATCTTACTTTATTGAACAAGCAAAATTGATTGCATGGTGTTATGTAGAGCTTCTTTCTGGAAGTATTGGAAAACTTTAAGCTCCAAAGCAACTTTTCCACGAATAGGAACCACTACAGTTCGAGGTGATTTTTTTTGCGGTCATCTCTAAAATAGCTAGTGTAATTATACATATTACTGGATTGTATTGAGAGTACAAGAAAATTTATTGCGAGTAACTACTGAAACACATGCAAGCGAAGTTAAATACACCAGCCACTTTCCAAGAACTCGAGGAGCGTTAAAATGTTTTTAAAAACTTACAAAGAGATGGAAAGTTTTAGGCGGGAAATTTAAAGAAAGATTATAAAGAATCTTGAGTTTATGCATGAGTGGTACTCGTACTACAGTGTGCTGCCTGTCATTATTGGCTGTGGCGTTATTGTTGCGCAGTGTAAAGCGTGAGAAAGATGGTTCAACCTGTAAAAAATTGGATGATAAGAGTCACTAAGAAAGCATGGAGCTTTATAAAGAATACAAGGGATACCGAATGATTGCTAAAATTTAATTTACTTGTAAACGCAGTTAGAACCATTTTAGAAAAGCGGATAAATTTATTGGACTACGGATATACATCAAACATCCAACAAAGTTGTGCACACGAACTGACCGCGACTGCTCGACGATCATCCCCGAAATGTCGTGAAATTTCATTCTGGGTTCGTGGAAAAATTCCTAACGGCTCACTGAGCGCTGAAATCGAAGTAAGAATTCAATTAAAAAATTATCGTGCCCACAGGATTGAATGTTGCCCTGCATTAAGGATCCATTTCTATCAACAGGTGTTCTACATTCATACTTACATCTTTTCGCCCTTTCAATGTCGGTCATTTCATTTTGCGCGAATGAAATTAATATCTATGAGAGATTCTTTAAGAATGAAAAAATTTTTAAGCCAACAATATTTCTGCAGTACCAACATTCCATTGCTTTCAAGAATTAATTTGCATTTTTCAAACAATTGCTGCATGTTACATTTCTCAATGTATTTGAATTTAAAGTAAAACATGAATCAAACTCGTTTTGTCTCATGGGCAAGCAAAGCCATCCGAATGAGCCTGCATTTCTCCGATGAAACGATTATCACGAACACAATCAAAAAGTTGAGGATGAAGAAGCAGTGTTTTCCATATAAGGATTTTGCGAGAAATATTTGGTTGCTCGAGCACTGCCATGACGTGCGTTATGACGAGAAGACGACCTTATTTCTGTTCAAACGAAAAAGCGCACTTTCGCATCAAACAAGCTTTCAAGTGATGAAGCTGAGAATAAAATAGACGGTCAATAAATATTTGATCATCGTCGATAACTGTCCATAACACAGAATACCCCCAATATTCTACTGAACACACTGCTAAAGCTGATCAAGCTCATTTCTTTCATCGACTGATTCGTGGAAAGCTCAGGTAAATCCACTCTTCGTCATCAGAAACCATTTTGTACCCCTGACTAAAACGTGAACTATCAAATCACCAAAATAATGGCACAACTAAAAATAAAATGTAAATGTCTCACCAACATTTTACGCGGGACACGTTTTTTAAGTACTTCAAGCTACTACAATTCATTCCAGTTGGTGTAAGACCATCACCCGCTTGGTGTCGGCTTGTTCCGCAAGTTCGACAGAAAAGTGACGGAATTCACTCCCGCCCGAGGACATTCAGCTTCATGGAATCAAGTCATTTTGAAGATTGTTTTATGGCTTGTTGATTCTGCTCACAAAACGTTTGAAAATACTGGAGAAACACGTTCTGTAACGTCTTCATTTGCTGTCTCATTCATATGTGAGCTATGAACGGGATTATGTTTAAATATTTACGTCGATTTTTTGTTGGAATTAGTGCAATCTGTTGCAAATGAAGTGCAGTACTCTAACGAAAAAATGATTGAATTATGGAATAAGTACAAGTCACCATACTCCCAGTGAGACCAAATATGCAGGATTCATGGTATGTATACATTCATTTTTGAGACATAAGATTCCAAAAATGCTATAATGACTTCTGATATGCGAATTAGTGTAAAAACGCGACTTATCAATCGTTCAAAGGTTTTTGTTTGTTTTTCACGCAGAAAGTGTCCGGTACATAAATTTGAATTTTACATTGTGCATATTTATTCGCCGATATTCTACTCAGACAATAATTCATCACATCGAGTTCAAGACCTAAATGTATTAAAATTGTTCATCAGAACAGCAGAGGGTGTTTTCAGTACATGCTTGATACAAAAGTAATTATTTCCAAAACACGGATACATCAGAAACATACCGGAGGAACAAATTTGAATCTCAAACAGTATATTACAAGTGCGTTCCGCTAACCAAGAATATTGTCTGAATATTGCGTTTTTTTGCCGATCTTAAGGTTTTCAAGCATAGAAACTAGTTATATTCTCGTTGGTATGACATGGAGATTTGCAGAACTAAGGATATTATGAACAATTCGCAAATAGATTATCAATCGCTAAACTGTTAACACAAAGTATTCGCGTGAACTTTGCGAATTTATAGAATTAAATTAATTCAAATAAAAAGTTCAACTCATGTAAAGTTCATGAGCATGTAACCATGTTTGCAACTTTGAAATGGTTCCTTGAGCGTTTTTGATGCATCATGTAATGAAAAAAAAGAATTTAAAATGTTCAGAATTCATGAAGTGTTAAAGCGTTTCCAAAAATTTTAGGAAATATAACTTCAAATGACAAGTTGTGTCACAAACTCCACTCCACTTTTAGTTTAACTTAGAAGTGCGGTTTGCAGTCATCACATCCACAACAATTCAACCATAAGTTTTCCAGCATCTCAGCTCGTGCAAAAGATTTAGATTTTTTCGAGTCAAACGAAAAGAGTGTCAACAATTTTTTCAGGCTTCTGGGGAGCAGAGTTTTCCTTCAAAGGCAATTGTCTAGATCAGTGGTTCTTAACCTATGGGGCGCGCCCTCCTGGGGAGCGTGAGCGGATTCCAGGGGAGGAGCGAGCCTCCGCAGTAAAGCCTGATTTTTCCTAACAATATTTTCGACAAAAGAGTGAACTTTCACTCCTGGATAAGTTTGAATACCTAAATACAATATTCTTTGGTGTGAGCTCTAATTTACCAGCTCAACTGCACACAATTTCCCCTGACATTGACTCCACCTAACACCTTCACTCTTAACACAGTGTGTTGTGTGAACGTGTACATGTCTCGTTGGTTACTGCATTTTGAAATAACTTTATGCATTAGCTCATATTGGTGTGAGGAATTATAGCCTCTGATTGGTCACACCAGAACAGTGACTCACAATCAGTCTCGCATTCAAAACCTAGTGTCAAAGAAACGGTGCCAAAACTCCCACAAATTCTTTTTTTTAACATCTAATAGCAATGGCGCATTATCAAATATATCAATGATGTAATTGGTTCATTTTAGATGAAATAAAATATATAAATTTGAACTCGTCAGGGGTTTGCATTAATCGCAACCTTATAAGAAGCTTAAAAGCGAAGAAAATTCCAAGAAAATTTATCATCTTTACTATGAATGCGTTTCGGAGTCCCGCTCCATCATCGGTTCAAAAAACATAAATCACTACGTCTGAAATGAAATATCGAAGTACCATGCATGAATTGTAGGTACTAAAAGTATATCATGAGTAAAAATATAAAGTATGCCACAGAAAAATAAAAACAAAAGAAGGAAGCACAAAAAATACACGTAAAATACAAGTATGAAATTAAATTGAGCTGTTGATGACGAGGTTTTTACCTATTCACTATTTACAAAGGGTAAGAACTGTCCATATTGTTCAAATCTGGGTTTCGCTTAAAAATGCAAGGACTCTAAAATCCGGAGTTCAAATGGGGTCGAAGAAGAATGTAAAATTTTGAAATCGGCTGGAGATATAGGGTCATTGCATTTTTCTGCACGATTTCGCACTGCAGAATGCGATGGGTGTGCTAGTTGATTTCTAGAACAGAAGCTTCCACCTTTGTGCTCTGCCACTCTGATATAGAAATTTTATTGCGTCATGCCGACGTACGAAGATGTTAACTGTACAAAACAATATGAGTACACCAAAGAGGCTCGCATATCACTGGGAAGCGTCTCTCTGTACCGAAAAAAAGAAGCAACCTTGTATTTGTACTCTCATGATGTATTTTCAGAACCTACAATTCATTGTACTTTGATCTTTTATTTCAAATGTATTGATTTTAATTTTTTGAATTGATGATAGAGCGGGACTCCGAAACGTATTCTTAGTAAAGCTGACAAACTTTGACAAACTTTCTCGGAGTTTTCTTCGCTTTCAAGTTTCTTAATCAATAGATTTACTAAAAAATCTGTATTTTTTTTGTTTCTGCCTTAACCTAAGCGCCACATTTATCTAAAAACACAAAGGGAGGCCCAAGGGAAAAACATATCCTTAAGGGTTCCTTAAGGGTAGAAGTAAAAAGGTTTAAGACCCACTGGTCTAGATTGTAGAATAGATGGAAATGAGAGAGAACAAAATATGGAGTCCAAGAGTAAGGAGAGCCTTGCACTCCGAATGTCGAAAGCGTGCATTTGCATTGAGTTACTCAAACTGAATGGAGACGAGCATTCTGTGGATTGAGGATAATCCCTTCGTGATTAGCAAAAGCTGGATACTGTTTCTATACGTTTTCGTGACGCATTTGCAGTAGCTGACTTACTGTTGAGCTGTAGTTGTTTCGCTGTCTTTTAGATGCTCGCGAGATGATCCTAAACATATCCGACCAGACATGCAATCACGCCTTCTCTGACTGGTGGAGTCCCCAAGCGAATACAAGTGGAGTTACAACTTGCTACTGCTCGGCGCGGCAAGGAAGAAATAGCTAAAGTGTACACATCTGATGCTAGCTCTAGATAATACAGACAAGGGTTGCTGTAGCTATGAACCGTGTGCAGTATTTTCATGATCTGCGAGTAAAAGTGATGTTGCAAGTTAGTGATGGTAATATTCGTAAAAACTCGAGAGGAGCAATACGGTTATACATGCATGCAAGAGCAGTATGAACCGTTATACCCGAAAATCATTCATTTCGCTTCCAATTAATGGTTCTATAGTAGAACTTGCTGCTGAATTTAAACGCACAGACAACCATAGCTATTAGCTAGCCAATGGCAACCATTTTCAAACTATATAGTTAAGTAAAAAAAAATCACGCTCACGACGATGGTGGCTAGTTTTTGTTTCAAAATGAAGTTTCCATTTTGCAGAAATATGTTCTGATATTTTAGAAAATATGGTACGTATTTATTCTTTAGGGTAACAGAATTTAAGTTAAGGTCCATTCACAAAAGTAATGATTTTCTCAACACGTGCTGCATGTGACATTTATTTAGAACATTAGAATATGAGGTTAGAATATACAACAGACTTGCAATTATATTTCATGGCAGGGAATTTAAGCATAGCTATTAACAAGACTTTATAGAGCAGGGTTTCAACTAATGACAATGACTGAGATCACAAAATTTTAAATACTATTCATTTTCCATCTTGTGGCTTTATTTCTGTCTGAAAATCGTTGTCACAAAAAATCTAAATTCAATTTTTCCTCCAGAAGGTGTGCTTCAATTTTGTTTAAATCCTGAGAGTCATGAAAACAATTTTAAAATCTTATTTTACCACAAATGATTCATCAGTAGATTGTCTCTCAAGGCTATTGCAATGGACACATTTGAGAATGGCTACTTGTGGGACCGAATAAGTTCAGCGACTTCCAGGGCAGCCTATCATCAAGGCTATTTTAAGGTGTACAATTATCTTTCCTATTACGCTTAATCTAGTCACACACTATGTAGACTGATTAATGAATGGGTTCGCTCAAGATTCCATGCTTAATTTCAAAACAATAGTTTATGTGGGCTAAATGAGAACAAAATATTCTATGAATAAAAGAATTAAAATCAGACAAAAGACGTACGTACTGTGTGTCACTAATCATGGTAAATTACCGTATCAAGATGAATCAAGTAGCAGAAAAGATTTCACTTGATTACCTCATGTGGTCCCCTCAGGGGGATACAACTATTGTATCTATGTGAATTAGCGCTCCCAGGGGGACAATGTGAGGGCCCGAGCTAAAGGTTAGGTAGGCTTTCTATTTGTTAAAATAACATAGGTTTTTGTTTTGTTACGGACCAACTTTTTTCGGTTCACTGCTGTCCTGTTTTTTCAACAACTACTACTTTCTTCTTCAACTTTGATCTTGTTTCATGAACTTCTTTCGCATCTTACTGTTTCTATGCCCTTTCTGCATAGATTCCAATTTCCCTTAACTCCATACTTAATGGCGTCTTCTTCCTTCCTCTCTTTGGATCTCATTTGTTGAGGATAGGGAGGCTCAAACTAACTAATAATCTAATCTACCTCATGTGGTTAATATTCCGGTACAAATAGGGATTCAAGAATCTTTTTGCAAGCTTTGTAAGGAGTTTTTTCACAGATCTCACCAGGGATCGAATTCTAGGTATTGCTTTCAATGAAGAGGAGATAACGTGTTGTGACCGAGCTTTTGTATAATAAAGAAATGTGAAGTTACTTTTTGTTTGTGTAATATGATCATTGTAAAAGAACTTCGCCCATCCTTCCTTTTATAAAGTTTGTTTTGTACTTATTTCTGTACTCGTGTCCAGGCAACGTCGCCCAATTATCCCCGAACCAGCGAGCCGCGCTACGCGTTACTGTGTTTCTTGTGGCTCAGTTCTAACAGAATTTCTTTTCGTGCGTCATCGGTATGTAATGTGTAACTTCCCCTTTTTTCCTTGTGTGTTGACTTGTAGGAAAGATATCGTATTTTGTCAAATGTATTTATTGTTTGAGAATATCTTCCTTTTTTGAGCATAACTCTGTAAGTGTTCCTAACTGCACTTCGGTTAATGTGAAAGTTTAGGGCGAATTATTAACGGTAGAACTAAGTCACTTCTCTTGTAATTTCGTTCAGTGCTTTGCGCTGCCACAGCTCTAGGCTAGCGACCACAGCACTAGCACTCGTGTCCAGGCTTAATTAAGGGATGACCCTCTCTTATTACAGGTACGCTGGTGGGCCCACTTGGGTGCCCTCACCCCGCGCCCTGCGGAGCTGAGCTCTCCTGAGTGGGCCACGCACTGCCCTGTGCCGTGCCGGAGCAATGCGTCCGCCCATTTCTCCGGGGGACCTTCACGCCACTCCAGAAGTTGAGTCGCACGTTGCGTGACTCGGTGTGTGTTCGGACCTGAGCCTTGCATCCATCCTTTTTCATGTTTTGTTCGTGAATTTTTCTTGTTTTGTAATTTTAGGGCATTGTTAGGAACTCATAAAAATTTGTCATCTACTTAGATTGAATTTTACTACTTAAGAATTGTCACTTCTTTCTTGTGGCTGAGTCCCGAGTGCATTTCCTTGACAATCATGAAGGCCAGTTTATGTAGTTAATAATTGTTTAAGGTCTTTGTCGCCTTCATCAGTCAATGTTTTCTACATGAAATTACATATGGAGAGCTTGTAAAAATCCAAAAGGTTAAGTATTTTTTGAAACTTTTAAACGAATCATTCGTGTAAGCATGATATTCTAATTTTCTTAAAGCTTTAACTTTTTTTGCCGTACAGAGAGCAATTGGTTTTATTTTGATCAGCTCCGTGCCGCTCATCTATTTTGTATTATAAATATGGTGAAATGGCCGTTCGATGAAGTATTTTCAAAGCTTCTTCAGGAAATAGATTTTTAATTTATTGAAGCTTCTAACGTTTCTAACGGATTTTGATAATTTGGATCTGAAATGTGTAATATGCTCTTTGAAAGTCAGATGCATATCTATTATAATGCCCAGGAACTTAAAGAAGTTTATTTCTTCAAATACTATATATCATCACCAATCTTAACACGTGGGATAGACGCATTCTCATTGTATGAGAATATAATGTATTTTGTTTCATCGATATTGAGGTTTACTTTAGTAGCTTGGAAACATTGAAACCTTTTGCAGCTCGTTATTTATAGAATTTTATACTCTCTACAATTAAAATAGGATTTTCACTAGGGAGAGCTGCAGAAAGCGTGCTGTCGTCGGCAAAATAAGTAAATTTGAAAAATGAAGTAGATTTAATACATCGTTGATATAATGATTAAAAATAGGAGAGGCCCAAGAAGAGATCCCTGTGATTTGCCATGGCTAATAGTCAGTAGATCCGATTGTGCATAGTCAATGACAACATATTGCTTCCAGCTTGTTAGTTATGCGTTGAACCAGTCATGTGCAACTCCTCTAATGCCATAACAGTGAAGCTTCGAGCGTAAAATATTATAATTCACGCAACCGAATGTTTTCCGGAAACGAAGAAATACGGAAAAAACAAGCGTTCTTTCATTTATACTGTAATAAAGGTATTATAAATAATTGAACACAGCATGTGTTGTTGATTTTACAGAGCGAGAACCGTATTGTTTATCATAGAGAAATTATTTATGTTCAAAATAAGAATAGAGTTTTATAAATAATTTTCTCGAATGTTTTCCTATTGATTGGTAGTACAGAGATAGGTTTATAATTGTTAATGCAAGTTTAATCATAATTTTAAAACTGACTGGTACTCTGGTTATTTCGAGAGAATTTGGGAAAATATCTAGGAAAAGCGACTGGTTAATGACATTGGATGTAAACGGTGCTATTATATCAGCTATACCTTTTAGTACTTTTACCGAAAACGCATTTAATCTATTTGATTTATTTTTTAAATGGTTTACGCGCGCAATTACCTCGGAGGAATTAATAGATGTAAAGAAAAAACAGTTGGGTTCACGGAATGATCTACATATTCCCTGCGGTCAATAGATTCATAGAAATACCATCAGCAAAATTTTTCCAATGTTTACAAAGAAGTTGGTAAAAGAAGTTGCAATTTTTTTTTTCTAGTGATATTTTCTATTATCTTGAACAATGGTCTCAATAGTTTTCGTGGTACTATCATTCGGTTAATAGAAAAAATTTAGCAGTCGCTGTTTTCAATAACATTTTTAAATTAAGTGAATATGATCGTAAAGCAATTTTTCAACGTTCTTATATGATTTTTCAAATAATTCCTCATTCTGTCATGTGATTTTTTAGATATTCTCCTTTCGTAGAGTAGTGCTAGGCATGCGTGATGTGTCTATATAATAAAAACTGTCTCCAGTGCTCCAAAGTTTTTCTTTATTTTGGATGTTATTGTGCAAGTGTAGATCGGAAAACACAGATAAGATGCAGTCGTTATAATTTTCGTTAAGTATAGTATTGCTACATTAATATTTGTTGCATTATTCTTGCATTGGTAGATATTCAATGTTGGCATTAATTACTCTAGAACAGTGCGCAATGTTCTCTAATTTGATTTATTAACTGAACGAAATGAGTTTCAGCCTGTGATTCGGTAAAAAGTATTAAAGACATTTGTCTTAATATGAAATTATGAAAAACTATCAGACAGGACGGAAGTTAGTATTCCAGGGAGAAAATAATTTGGATCTATTATGAAGATATTGCAAGCGGCGTCTCAGATTGTGACGATCCATGTTTAGGCTTCGTGATTATTTGAAGGAAACACATAAACTGAAATGCATTAATGAAATTTGAGATTTGTTCACAGCTTTCATGTTTTAAAAGATTGTAGTTGCAGGCCCTGTAGATTATTATGTAATTAAATAACGACTTGTTTAACTGCGACATAATGCTATGGAGCTTATTCAGGAAAGATACCAGACAAGCTGTTGGAGGCCTGTACACAGTTCTAATTATAATACGTTACCGTTTTTCTTCAGTTCTAGGAATAATGTTTAGATATGGTCACTATTCACATAGTTGCACTTGCAACGATGCTCGAAGCTATGTGTTTAGATGTATTCGTAGTCACGCCGCCTAGCTAGTGAATGGTGGCTTTAATAGTTCTGCATGTGAACGATACGTCTTTCGATGAATCATCTAGCCAACTTTCGGTGAAGCTAATAACGTCAAAGTTATAATTTAGCTCAATGACAGTACATCTCATTTCATCAATTTTTGAGAGACCTACAGTTCAAAGTTTCCAACACAACAGTGAAAAATCATTACCCAGTCGGAAATAATGGTTGTGATTATGGTAGAATATAGTGGTGTTTAAGAGATTAAAGTCGAT
>JACJUY010004570.1:51352-69848 GCA_014220935.1 Platorchestia sp. MABIK | reverse complement strand
TTGTCTCACTCCCACCCTACAGCTCACATTGTCTCACTCCCACCCTACAGCTCACATTGTCTCACTCCCACCCTACAGCTCACATTGTCGCACGCACCGCTGCAACAACACTTCCTGCAGCAGCCGGTGTACGCAGCGCTGCAACACTTCCTGCAGCAGCCGGTGCACGCAGCGCTGCAACACTTCCTGCAGCAGCCACCGGTGCACGCAGCGCTGCAACACTCCCTGCAGCATCCGGTGCTCGCAGCGCTGCAACACTTCCTGCAGCATCCGGTGCACGCAGCGCTGCAACACTTCCTGCAGCATCCGGTGCATGCAGCGCTGCAACACTTCCTGCAGCAGCCGGTGCACGCAGCGCGACCCCCAATGCCCCAGCCCCGCAAATGCCCGGGCACGAGCGGCAACAAAGTGAGGCGAGTTTTAGTTCTTTCTTAGCTGCGCTCAAAATAACGCCGTCTCTCCAGAAACTTCAGAGCGAATAAAATTGAGAGTAAATGTTGCATTCAAACTGCAGAAAATATGAGAATTCCTTTCCTCGCGAGTGTTAGAGTAACACTCCCAGCAGCTGGCAAATACGCTTTTGAAGCTGAAGAAATTTGGGCACACCGATTCCGTCTCTTCTCCACGCAAGCCTTGAAAAATTCAATTTTAACGTGCGCGGACGAGGCTGCAACGTTAGAAACTTACATTTGGAAAACATCGCGTGATAAAAGCCACGGTGAAATTTCAGCTACGATAATATTGAAAATTAGCTGGTGTTTTAAAATTTCACATGTAGAATTGTAATCACTAAATGTAAAGTTCTTTTACAAATGAAAAATAGAATCACCAAGCAAAGATTGACACTGTTTCATGAAAAAATTTTCTCAGAATTGAGCGATGATAGCAAGTTACTTCATCCACAGGTTTCAACCACCTAGAGTGAGTGAAAAGATAAGGTTAGATAAGACCTATTTTTTTGGAAAGATTAAGATTAAACTAAGCCTGCAACACTCTCTTGATTCTGTAGTGGGTAGCTAGGATCGTATTGAAAATACTAATTTAGCAAAATCTATTTGCGAGAATAGTCACTAAGTACACTACAATGCATTAACGAAACTTTCCAGAGCACTGAGGCTTTTTCGGGCCTGTGGCAACTGAACAACGTCAACGTCTCCCTCGCCATGAATAAGAATGTGAGGTGCGACAGCGGGGTAACTTGCTTGAGCAGTCACCTGAAAATGTCGCACATTGGCATGTATTCACCTTCAAAATGAGCTCCTACGGTAAAAAAAAATGTAGTCACAGTTTTTTGAGTTTGAGTTAATTACTACGATCATAACTCGGTGTTAAGCTGTGACCGAAGAATAGGTTATGTGTAAGTACTAAACACGCATCAGTCTTCTTTCAGACTTAACATGGGATGACTGGTTGCTTAGTTGCTCCACAACAATGGGAAGAAAGTAAGAAGTCTCAGAATAACAAAAATAGGTTATTACAGTTAGTCGCGCTAAGGGACTCTCAACTTAGGAATTAGCGAAGTTCGCTGGTGTTTCATGCTGCACTGTTATGGGGGGCTATCAACAATGTAAACAATCCGATACGAATGGTGATTCAAGGTAAAATTGTGGTCTAAAGAAAATTCTAACCGACAGATATCGCCCCAGTGTAACCCATATTGTTGACCGGAATCGCATTGTATCAAGCAAACAATTCTACACAACATCAGTGGTGGCCCTTCTTCTACTGTTTCTCATCGAACTCTTTGTTGGGAGGTACATGCAGTGGGTATGAGGAGCTGAGTGTTTTAAAATCGAACCGATGTATTTAAGGACACTTGCAGACTCAACGTAGCGTAGAAAAACCGCCGTTAATTGTGCTCGTCGTACGTCCTGCACCATACTGGCACAAGTATAGTACAGGACTATTTTTTCGTCAGACGAGTTTATTATTAACCTAAAAAAGGGTATGATTTTGCTCAAACAGGTGAATTAGATGAGGAAAGCCTTATTCAAACGATATAAGAGCTATTAGAACAGAGAGTGTCTAAATTTTCGGTGAAGTCACCATACAAGCAGCACCATTTGCATGCAGGCTGCAGTCGCATGCAGGCGCGAGAGACCAAGCTCCGGAACCCTTGTTCGTGCTCAGACCTCTTTCCTTTCCTCCCACACATCGTGGCCTCAGCAAGTTTTGAGAGACTATGACGTGCAGGTTTGAGTGGGAGAGGAACGTGGGAAAGCAGCTGGGCTAGTAACGGCGGCTTCCCAAAGTCGGTTGGCAGAGAATGAGAAATGATCTTGTCAGAGGTGAAGACCGAGGATGAAAAGTCGGCCAAAAAACACTGTTCGGGCGACGATTAACTATAGGTTTTAGGATGAAAATTTTTGTTATGCAACTAGAACGGAAAGCTTTTGTAAGAGAAATCTTGCTTCTGGGTGGTGTTAAAATTCGGGGATGGTTGATTAGTACTAAAATATGACCTGCCGTATATCATCAAGTTAAGCTGAAGTTCCAGAAACGCAATTTGTGGAATTACAAAGTGCGAAGTCTAGCCGTTTTGTCTCTTAAATACTCTCTGTTTTTACTTGCCCATCATTTTCCACCAATTTATAATGCCAAGACCAAAATAAACTCAAATCATGCAGTGAGAATATTTTTGAATTTTCAATAATATTTAGCAGCATTCTATTCACAAATTACGATATGCCACATTCCTTAACTCATTGCACAAGGATGATCAGATGCATTAGAGTTAGGGGCTCCAGAGCATAGACGTTCTAGAGCATAGACGTTCCAGAACATAGACGCTCCGGAGCATAGACGCTCCAAAGCATAGACGTCCAAAGTATAGACGCTCCAGAGCATAGACACTCCAGAGCATGGACGTTCATAGACGCTTCAGAGCATAGACGCTCTAGACTAGAGCATAGACGCTCCAGAGCATTGTGGCTCCAAAGCATAGAGGCTCAAGAGCATAGACGCTCTAGAGCATAGTTTGCATAGTGGATCCAGAGCATAGTGGAACCAGAGCACAAGAGCTCCAGGCTATAAAGGCTGCGCCACAATGCACGCTTTTGCCTAGACAAAAATTTCACCAACTAAACATTGAAAAGTATTGATCAACTCTGGAGTGCGTATTTCCGACGTATATTTTTAGTGTCAAAATTGGAGTGAGACTAAATTCAGTTGTAGCCACCTATGAATGAGCTAAAGTATTTAAGAAATTGCAGCGGTGGGAGCAGGAAATTTCTTTCATAGCGCACTGACCGAAGCGAAGAGCGTTATTATTAAATTATGAGAAAAGGATCGTAGCGAACAGGCTGGCGGGAGGCTGTCTAAAGTAACTCGGCGGACCTCAGCTCAAGATAACATTATTTTACGGCGAGTCATAAAAAAGAAAAACTCGATCTTAAAACGCAAGGGCGAAGCGGGGCTTTCTAGTGTAGGCACACAAGAACGAGCTGAGTACGGGCAAAGCTTGCACAGAATTTGGTAGTATCATAATTATGAACGTAAATTCTGGCATGTACTGTAAAATATGGACCTTTAAAGGGTCTGCAGCAGCAGTGCCTAAAAATGCATGGTCTCAAACTTATCTTTTTAGCTCATGGACATTATAAAACACTAATGCCAGTGCTGTTCATCCTGATATCTTATAAAAGCATACTTTCTAAAACATTAGGAATTAATTACTTCTCAAATGATCGACGCATTTGATATGAGAATCCAAACGGTACATTTGATAGCAATTTTGAAAGAGAAGTCATTGGAGTGGCGGCTCGTACACAGACACACAATCAGTCTGGCCCTCAGGCCATTGTGAACCCGGGCGCGCATGTACAAAAACAGTCAGACGCTGTTTAGTGCACCCCACAGGCCATTGGCAGATTCCATTCCATTAGACGATGTTGTCTAGTCTCCATCGCAGTTACTCAGACTGAGTCTCAATCAACTTAGCACAGCCTCGGAACCTCGACAAATATAACCAAGGCAGTACACTTCAGGGCCGAGTAATTTTTGCGCCAGAATCAAGCGAGAAACTCGTCCACATCTCCAGAGAAGCCGGGGCTCGGCTCAGGTAGAGCGCTCGATGCACATCAATTTGGTTATTTGAGCGCTGTTTGGGCGGCTCTTCAGAGCTCGGAGGAGGCCTCTAGATGTTGCTACAACACGTCCTACAGGGACCTGGCGCTTGTTTTGCTGGCTGCTGGCCTCTCCCTTTTCCCCTCCTATCCTAAGAGAACTACATGGAAGAACACTGTTTTCAGCGAGGACTGCAAACTAATGTAAGTAAGGACATCATAAAAACTCAAAAAATAAAGTAAACTAACAGCACTGAGCGTCAGGAAATATTCATGTCGCGCTTAGTGAGGGTCAGGTGGGTCTCATGTTACGTTGTGAGGGTCAGGTAAATCACATGCTGCACCGCCTCAATAATTAAAAATATTAGAGCAATGTTCGTTTTCGACACATCTGATTAGATTATAAATTCCTTAAAGCTTTCCTTGCCATATAAAATGTGTTCTCAAGAGAGCAAAGAGGACATCGCCATTTAGTATGGACTTGCAGAAAAACGGAATCTACGGACAAGTGTGTCTCCCCACGGGATTCTTTACGCGTAGAAACAGTAAGATTGAAAGAAGTTTATGAAACGAGGTAAAAGTCCAAGAAGAAAGTAATAGGTGTTGAGATAAAAAGAACTGAAGAGAACCAAAGTAAGACGGTCTGTATAAAACAAAAAGCATTTTCTATTTCAACTAAAGGAAAGCCTGTCTAACCTTCAACTCGAGAACTTACATGTTCCCTCTGGGAGCGCGGATTCCAATAGGAATACTAGTTTCATCCCTTTGATGTGTCTGCAACACTAGATTAGATGACAAAAAATCAGTCAAATACAAATTTTTGAAAAGAAAGCGGCGGAGCTGCAGCCTGTCAGTGCACAATCAGTCTGAAGATTGCGGACTTCTCAAAATACACGCGAAAAACACCTTTTAACATATTGAGAGATGAATGAATCGTTTGATCCGTAATATCCTTACTTTTCATCAAATGGTTTATTGGGCATTTCAACCGTCAGTGAACTGTCACCCGACCAAGTAACCGACCTTAAAAAACAGTCTCTCCCTGATCCTCCCCGCTTCCCCACAGCAGACGTGAAGTCAACATTGCGAGCAGGCACTCTGCAGCAGATGGTCAGTGTCTTCATTTCTTCAGGAAAAAGCTCGGCAAAACAAGCGGAGGAAGTAAAAAAAGTTCTCGCAGAAATTGACCTGAATGAAAATAAATGTTGTCGAGCTGGAAGAACTTGAGCTGGAGTGAACTATTTCGTGGCATATGGCTTGGTGAGGCGGTTGTGAGGAGGTAGTGAGGAGGTAGTGAGGTGGTAGTGAGGAGGTAGTTGCGTGGAAGTGATGAGCTAGTGGTGAGGCAATGGTGGTGGTGAAGTTTTAATATCTTGTGGAAAAGGAAACCCCATGTAAATGCCAAAAATTTTGAACAGCTGTGAACTCTCACTTGCTCTAGTGTTCGAAGTTCCTTGCAAGGGGAGACCATATCGAGCAATAAGAGTAACGAGGGTCCAGTGAGGTATTTTATACGCTTACTAATTAAGTTCTGTTTAGTCGGCTATTTTCTGGAGCCATGCTCTGCTGTTTGAGCATTTAGTTAAAGGCCTCAGAATGTACGCCAGTTAGGAGAATTAGTGTCGAAAAATGAAATCGGTTTAGAATTAAACTAGTTCAAAAAACTGTTTTCAAATTAATGCGTTAGGGCTTGCACGCTCCAACACGTCAGTTAAAATCATGGAGAAAAATGAAATGTAAGGAATCGCATGCGCAAATAGCAAAGAATTACGTTAAGCCGCAGACCACTAGACGTTGATTTGTACACAAAATGGGCCTTTTGCAGAGTGAACAATTCAATGGTACATTTAAAGAGATTAAAATAACATTAACGGAGTAGCTCAAGCAAAACCACCACACACAGGCATCCAGCTTTATTTGCAGAGAAGACACCATGTGAGAACGCTCTCCACTGTCCGATCCAGACTCGATTATGCTAATTACTTGTTTTAAATCCTTACTAGGCGCAAAATATTTCTTGACCGATGCATGCAGAAGCAGCCGGCGCCTGTCGTTCCTGCAAGTCATGCCCCGCCAAGCTAACTCTTGTCCTCTCAGCCTCAGAATTCTATCTTCTTGTCCTCCGGCTCCCAACTTCGGTTACCTCTTTAACATTATAAACAGTCTGAAGATTGATGACTTCTCAAAATGCATACGAAAAACATATTTAAACACAAACTATCTCAGAGTAAAAATATTTTTCCCTCAATAGCTCGTATTCAGCCGGTGTATCTCAGTTCCACTCATATGGGCGTCTGTCCAAGCGAAAAAAATGATGTAAAAAAATTAATGTAAATCGCTTAGATGGAAAAACGATCGCAGTAGAAAAAATACTATCATTAAGAAATTTGATAAAAATTATGCCTTATGTCAAAAGATTTATAATAGTTTTGCGCTATTTAGCAAAAATTGGGTTAATACCCTGACAAATGAAAAATTGCAAGTGTGTTTTCAACAGAGTTTTAAAACTACGAGTTACACAGACGCTTTTTGGGCGTCTAGAAAGCTTTCAACCGCCAAAGACGCTTTTTAGGCGTCTAGGAAGCTTTCAATTAAGAACGAGGCTGTGCGTCACTATGCCTCAAGAAGCGCTGCATCAGAATGCCTGGGGCTTAACTGCCAAGCGGTGAGAATTCCACTGGAAGTTACCTGTTTAAAAGTTGCATGAGCTTCGACGCGCCGAAATTTTAGCTGAAAATGTTTCTTACATTTTAAGAAAAATAATTTTACACACCTAGACTGAATATTTATTTTTGATGATAGTAGACTTCATTATGATTTTATCAGCAAATGATTCACAGTAATTGTGTACAGTTTAGGTATTTAGATTACAAAAATGACGGCGATGCAGACAAAACGGACGACCAAACAAAATATGAAAAAGACATAAAAAGCAAGCAGTCACGAAAAAGAGGCCAAATGTATTAGCCAAAGTCAAAGCGAAAAGCTTTCAATTACTATTTAGGAGAATATTTTGATAACCGTGGCAAACTGTAACCTTCACGTACACGTACAGAATCTGCGCAGGCAGCGAAGTGATAGGCAGGAGAAACATAATGCAAGGCAGATGTGCCTCGATCCCACAGCTGCATCTTGTTCACCACACCAGCTTCTGCCGGCGCCGAACAGAGGGCTCGGCTCGGTCTGATACTCCGCCTGAGGGGTAAGATTAAGTATCCCCTTCACAGGGTGTTCCACAAAACACCGAATCTCACAGATTACCGGACTTGACACCCACTGATTTTTTTAATGAGTTCATGTAAAATAGAAGGTTTACACACCACTTCCGCAAACGTTTAATAAGTTTTAAAACTTCATTCCAGAACTGAAATAGAAGTAGTAAAGTGCAGCCCACGTATGAGCGAGTGATGTGATGAGGTAAGTGATGTGGAATATGAGCAACTATTGTCAGAAAAGCCTTGATAAGGAAGAACGTCTTGGGTTCCATTTTAGTTTTTATCAACAAACGATAATTTCAAGCGAACCATACGTTTTGTCTTGCTCTTTGATATCGTTGATAGTCTATGTCCAATTCTACACACAACTTATAAAAAGTGGATGCAATCAATTCATTGAAAGCATTTGCATTATAAAGAGAGAGTTAACACATTTCGCTACATTTGTTACTGTATGGACCAATCTCGTGAGACAATTTATTTTTTACAAAATGTAGCCCAAACAGAATTTTAGGATAACTACAGGAAAAAATTATTATAGGTTAATAAGTTAGCGAACATATCCTTTCAAAAGAGGGTTCATTTATTATCCAGGGTTCAACCTGAATCGCATTTGTAGTTTGGTACTTGCTTGCTCTGCTTGTCACCATTACTGACCTGTAAACTGAATACCTGAACCTACATAATTACTGCAAATTTCCATTTATGAATAACAATAAATACATTTTGACAGGAATTTAATCGACACAAAAAATTTCAAACAAATAAATAGAGAAATTTCAAGCAAAAAGAACGCACATTTAAAAATTCAAGTAAAAACTGCATTTGGGAATGAAGTTATAGCTTTCATTAAAATAAATGCAATCAATACTACCAAAGGCATGCCCGCTTGACTAACGAATGCAGCTCTCTGCGTCTCTGATCAGCTCTGGCCGTAACAATAACTGGGATGCAGGAGAAACAAATTTTAAGACGCAAAAGTAGTAGTACTAATAGGGCGATTCATAGGAATCTTTTTCTCAAAATGAAAAGAAGAACCAATGTTATTGAGAACATTTATTAAAGCAGACGTTTCCTAATAAAAATTATTCCATCATCAGTGCTGGAAGAAATAAAAAGTAATTACCAGTCATGAATAAGACGAATAAGGTCTGAATAGAAATATCAAGCAAAAACGCAAAAAATAAAAATAAATCCTTCTCTAACGATTAAAGTACCACACGTAAGCGTATAGGCAATATACACAGTACATACAGGGTACACAACCACACCTACACAACACACTCATACACCTACATATATATATATATACACATGTGCATACACACACGCACACACTAAGCACACCTCAGCATACCGCAAGTTAAGAAATAGGGGCTACAAATAATTTCGTCGCGCTGAAATCGCAATTTAGTGAAGGTTTATTTGTGGATATATAAAGAGATTCTAGAATACGGAGGTCTTGTTCATTAAAGGCTTTGCATAGGATAGAAAAATTTGAAATTTTGAAAGGGTGATTGGAACTATTGCAATGGTTTCTAACGGCGGACTGAGAAGGACAAGCAAATGGGCGGCCAGTAAAATGAGAAAATCCTGAGTGTTGGCTGTGACGGATAAATAGTTGGAAGGTAGTGCTTCCAACGTACGATTGCTGGCAGCAATCACAAACATACACATATACACTGTAACTTTCCAGGCACTCATCCTGTCGCTCTTTCCTGTCAAAAAAAGACGATATTCTTATTATAAACATGAACGTCAACCGCTGCAAAGAAGGTTCGCACAAGGACTTGAAACTCTCTTTAAAATTCACTATTTAGGTAACCTAGGAATGGAAGGCCAATAAATATTTTGTTTCGGTACAGTCAGGGTTACAGGAGGGGGGGAAAATTTATTGTAGAGGAATTTTCTGACTATTTGATTAACACGATATTTTGGATAATTATTACGTGCAAACATTTTTTGCAGATATTCTAACTCATTGTGAAATATTTGGTGCGTACTCGAGACGCAATAGGCCCTATGCAATAAAGTTTTCACACACGATTTAAAATGAACTTGGTATCAGACTTCCTTACCAGGACATCCAAAAGAGGCATTTCAGCACGTCTCGAGCACGTATCAAATATTACGCAATGAATTAGTGTATCTGCAAAAAATATTTGCACGTAATAATTAACCAAAATGTCTTGTTAATCAAATAGTCAGAAAATTCCTCAATAATAAATTTTCCCCCCCTCCTGTAACCCTGACCGTACCGAAACCGAAAGTATTTATTGGCCTTCCATTCCTAGGTTACCTAAGCAGTGAATTTCAAAGAGAGTTTCTAGTCCTTGTGCGATCCTTCTTTGCAGCGGTTGACGTTCATGTTTATTATAAGAATACTTTTAAGAAATCGTCTTTTTTTAACAGGATGAGTGCCTGGACAGTTACTGTGTATATGTGTATGTTCGTGATTGCTGCCAGCAATCGTACGTTGGAAGCACTACCTTCCAACTATTTATCCGTCACAGCCAACATTCAGGATTTTCTCATATTACTGGCCGCCCATTTGTTTGTCCCCCTCAATCCGCCACTAATAACCATTGCAATAGTTCCAATCACCCTTTCAAAATTTCAAATTTTTCTATCCTATGCAAAGCCTTTAATGAACAAGACCTCCGTGTTCTAGAATCTCTTTATATATTCACAAATAAACCTTCACTAAATAACGATTTCAGCGCGACGAAATTATTTGTAGCCCCTACTTCCTAACTTGCGGTATGCTGAGGTGTGCTTAGTGTGTGTGTGTGTGTGTATGCACATGTGTATATATATATATATATATATATGTAGGTGTATGAGTGTGCTGTGTATGTGTGGTTGTGTACCCTGTATGTACTGTGTATATTGCCTATACGCTTATGTGTGGTACTGTAATCGTTAGATAAGAATCTATTTTTATTTTTTCGATTTTGCTTGATATTTCTATTCAGACCTTATTCGTCTTATTCATGACTGGTAATTACTTTTTATTTCTTCCAGCACTGATGATGGAATAGTTTTTATTCCGAAACCCTTGCTATAATAAATGTTCTCTAAAACGTTGGTTCTTCTTTTTATTTTAAGATGCAAAAGTTAATATTGTCAGTCAGTTGAGGAGCGTCGGTAGGCCCGCTGTCAGGGGAGCAAAACACTCTGGAGCAGCCTGCTCTATATGGCGCAGAGGGCACAAATTGTCCGACTGGTGCCGCACGTCAGTGGCGTCAGCTGTAATGCTTGAAGCGATTTATGACGAATTCAGCACTGAAGTTGCTAAAGTATTCTAGCCTTCCTTTCGTTTATTTACCTCGTTCCGTTAAGGCAGAGGAGTTAACGCGCGCAGGTGATATTTGTGGTTGTTCTTGTGTGCCTCATTCACATCAGTTACCTTGCTTGTGCAATTTAGAACAGAGCATCGCATCAGGAATCACATTCTCGGGCTGCTACTCAAGTTACAAGCAGTGAGACACAAATCAAACGCAGCCACCAGAACACGAATGAGTAAAAGAAATTAAGCCACTCATTAACATAAATCATCACGTACTGGCACCAGTGCATTCGTTTTAACCCACAAAAGCGGGGAAATAACACAAGTGTAAGTACATAGTTTTATGATCTGACGTGCTTTTTCACGTTGTCAGTAATATTCAAACAATTCTTATTGCTTTTTTTGTGTTATTTAGTCGCTCCTTCCGCGTGAGACACTGGTTAGACTTATTCTTGCTCAACAGGTTTTGAACAAAATATTTTTCATTTCCTTCTAATTTCTCTAAAATTTCAGACGACCCTCAGTTTAACACTCTAGAATCTAGAGAGGATTTCTTCCCAGCAATAACCGAGAGGATTTTTTACGTAGTCACTGTGTGAGCAGAGACGATATTTTTTCAGCCACTACTTCCGCTTACTCATTTAATTTGAAATGATTTTTCGAGTCTATCCTGAAATGTGTACAATAAACTTGTGGCTTTCATTGCTGATTTGGACATTTTCTACATTGCTGAAAAGCCCTCCTGCGCTAACATCGTTAAGACCGTCAAAATATTTGTACGCCTCGATAAGTTAACCTCGCGTTCTTTTTCACTCCGGCGAAGTGAGTAGCAGTCATTGAAGACGCCGTTCGTAACTGAGGGTTTCGGAGTTTTGGAATCATTTTCATTGTTTTCCACTCAAAGCTTCAAGTTTGCTGATGATTCATCGTAGCGTTCAGGACCAATGATGCACAGCGTGCTCCAGATGGTCAGACTGGAGCCTTATAGAGAGGCAGTACCATGCCAAAGTCAAAGTATAAAGTGGCAGTCTCATGTCTATGAAAATTCGAAGTCAAAGTTTCTTGTATGGAAGCGAAAAATATGCTCACTTTCTTACTCTTTTCATGGACTCTCCTGAGGTCTATTTTGATAGTGATACCAAGATCTCGTAGTTATTTACTAGATTACTATTTCAATTAGAGCACTAATGTGGTGACAATTGCATGCAGGAAATACCGATTATTAGCTCCATGGCGTGATACTGAGTTACGGTCGCTAATGAAGCCCTTTTGCAAGGTTTTGATTCATTGAAGACGTGCGCTTAGGTTTGTTTGAATGGAAATTCTGTCTCGCTGAAAGTTCTGTGGCAGAGTTTCGTGTTGTTAGCGAACTTGTTGATTTTCTAAAGATTCTGTAGTCAAGGTCGTTGATGTACTTGCTGAAGAGAAGCAGGCTTAAAACGTGTCCTTCAGGAACTCCTGATGTTTTAATGTTGCATGAGGTCAGTCAATAAGTTGTCGAGAATCGTTACTGTACGAATGACTGGTGTTTTTTTTGGTGTCCATCGAGCGTAGTTCCTTTATTTACCCATGATTCATTGACTCGTGATATCTGAAAATGTGTAATAATTAACATTTGAATTGGATTTTATTATTATCAACTACAAAGACATCAAAAGTTACTAAATCAGTGGTGAGCATTTTGTATTTATCTCAATATATGTACAACAAACATAAAATAATAGAAATCCTAACAAGTTCAACTCTACGGAACATGCGCCCATTTTTGATTACACATACCAAATCGTGCAGTACGGACAGAAGACGCACACACATACACTGGGCATGTGCTCCCAGGCGGTACAGGTGCCAGAAGAGGGCGCTCTGCTCACGTGTGCCGCCAGCACAGCACACGAGCTCTACTCTCATAGTTTATTACGGCATTTTCCCCCCTGCATTAAACCAACAGATGCAACTGGATTTTAACATTTACCAATACGTTAAATACTTACTAGCTGTGAATATTCGTGCATAAATACGGTCCCAGTTTACTACTTACCTTCAATTATTAATTTTAATTTCTGTTCAGTGGACGTTACTTTGACTCTATTTACTTAGTTTCTGGAGCACTGCACACAATAGCAGCAAATTGTTAAGAAAGAAGAAGTATATGAACGGTTTAAGAAATGTGATACATATATAATTATTACTCGTCAAATTACACATGAGCGGATACTAATAATAAGAAAATCGTTGCTGACAAATGACACATGCCTTATGTCGTAGAGATACAGAGCTTGAAGTCCTTCACGGTGTAATAATATAACAACAGTCACGAGGAATCAGAGAATTTCAAGTCCTCTTCTTAGCTTTTCTTTCTCTCCGGTAGACGGCAGTGAATCACTCACATTGCAACAGAAATCAAGCGGAAAATATCATCCGCGTACAACAGATTTGAACGTCCTGTAAGCCAGCCGAGAAATCAGTTCTCCAGTGCTGGGACGGATGATAGACGCATCGCCGCAGGCCTGCAGTCCGGAACTCTTGCTGATGCAAACTACACCGGAGAGAATATAAGTTTGCTCGTATACAAAGTAAGCTGTGACGACTGTTAAAAGCTTCGAGAACAATGTAAAGGCAGATGTTTGAATTTTATCTTCGATACAACGTAAATTTGACGAATAGATATACCAAACATTGTAAAGTGAAGGAAACTTCCATCAGTGAGCCTACCAGCGACCATCACAGATGCTCCTCATGTGTATCATAATTTCGGTTAAAAAACATTCTTTCCTCTTGGTCTGGGATTAGAACACTGCAAGAGATGCATTTCAATGTTCTCGATCACGAGACCTACAAAGCCCTAATGTAAAAGTAAAAGAGTTACTGGCTCCATTTGCCTGACTCTCATGAAATCGGACCCTGCACTGAGTGACTCGTCCGATCAGCCGTCGTGCTATACTTCTACTCGATCGGCTTCATAACCGTATGTCACTCAACGAAAAACCACTGCATCAACTCTACAGTTTACGAATGCACGATATGAACTACAAAAAGAGGTGTACATCACAATGGGAAATTTTCTGTAGCCTCAACCATGGTAGATTTTCTGTAAAAGTTTTAGCTCGTCGTTCACAGGAGACTTAATTAGCCAAGTGCCTCTTCATTTGAGACTCGGAAGTGAAGCTCCACTCAAACTGCCGTATCCGCAACCCGTGCAGCCGCAGGTTCTGCCATTAATAAATTGCGCTTCGGCCCATCTGCGAAAGAGCTCAGTGAGTCAGAAAAATGAAGAATAAATACACATTTCTCAACCTAAACTTGTACTTAAGCTCAGAATTTTGAAGGCCGGGGTCAACGTTCTCCGAATTGTTTTACAAGTTTGTTTTTATCACATTCTTATTTGTTGCTCAAGCCTTGAGCGCACTGCAGATCAATGCCACGCGAATGTCGGCTGCAAAACCGTTCAAATATTTGGTTCTTGGTCTCTCGACAGACACACGCTCTTATTACCGTCTGCCTGCTGGAGACCCCATTAATTGCAGCTCACAGCCTCCAATCGCAGACCTCGAAACCTCCTCAGCCAATCAGAAAGGAGCATTTTTCGAAGAAATTCTTGGAGCTGCGAGGGGACGCGGAATTTTGGCGTCCGCTCTTTGCGCTCGCGATGTTTGCATGAACTTCGAGCGTCCAAAAAAGGCAATCCTGTGGCTCGTTAGACGGCAGCAGCGAAAAATCTCCGAGAAGCAGTGAAGGTTTTCCTTTTCTTTTTTATTACAGAGCTGCTGCCGTCGCGTCCTTGCTAACCGACGCCTCGCTGTCGTTCAGCTGTCGGCAAAACCCGGCGGTTGCACAAAGAGCTATAAGCAAGCGAGAGCCGCTGCTTGTCATGCCAGTTTGCTTTCTTGTCAAGAATTTCACGGAAAATTAGAGTCTAGTCGATGAAAGAGAACGGACTTTATCTAATTTTGCCCGAGTTCAATTTATTTTCGTTAAACAAAACATGCAAGCACTTTTTTCCTCAAACAGAATTCTTTTAATAATTTTTAAAAAGTATCTCAACTTTACAAGATTTTACTCTGCTTGATGCAGTTCCCACAGTCGAAGAGCGGGCTGATCCCAAGAACGTGGCAAGCACCACATAAGCAGTGTAGCTACGACGGAGCTTGGGCTTATTGATCTCTTTGTGGAAAAAAACAACGAAGCTAATAAAAAAGCGTTCACTAAAAACTGTCCACAAAATATGCACTCACCCCGCATTACTAGACGAGTTAAACAAGCTCTGTCCAGCAAAATCTGTTGAAGTTGATGCAAAAGAACTGAGGCCCCAACTCAGACTCGAGCGCTATGGAGGGTTCCGATCGAACAGACATCGAAACACGTATGCCAGTAGACCTCACAGCATATGGTCCTGTACATATACAGACCAATGCACCTGAAGATCATTTAATTTGAAAGTCTATAGACTTCCAGACGGATGAGCCTGCAGGCCTTTGTGTATACCAGCAAACACACTACTTTTAAACATTCACAAGACACCAAGATCGCTCGACATTGAGTACGCAGGACTCCGACAGCCGTAGTGCAGCGCCACGCAACTCGTAAAGAGTACCGCTAGTAGAGACCATAGACTGCGAAGAGCACACAGCTGTTAAAGAGCTCACAGATCATGAAGATAGCACAGTTAGTAGTGAGTACCACAGCTGGAAAAGAGCGCAGATGAAAAAGAGCACACAGCTGGAGAAAATCAAACATCTTGGGTGGAGAACCGTGGGTAAAGGACACAATTGGTTTAGAGGTCAGCTGACAGATAATGTTAGAAATAATAAAATGACGTTGAAAATATCATGGAAGAGCTGAAAAATAGATTATTGTTATACAGAATGAGTTAAAACAAAAACTTTTTATCAGCCATGTATTTTTGTTAGACACTTAGGTCTTTTACCACAAAACAACCACTTTGTCAGCCAAATTACAGGTTTCCCAATGCCTCAGTAACGTATTCTGAACAGAGCTCAAAAGACAGCTCATTCAATACTCTCAAATAATATTTTTGTAATTTGGTGTCGATATTCGACACACCTCACACGTCAACACACTTCCAAATCTACGATTGACACCAACTCCTTCTTTTCCGAGTTACTTGCTCAGTTCGTGCACAACAACCTTCTTCAAGAACATCCTTCAATAGCGTCTGAGATACTGGGCCTCATGATGAAGCCTGGATTGAGCTACCGTTCGCGAAAGTTTGACTTAATTTCAGCAGTTTCACTCTCGGTGTCACACTCAACTTGGAACTTGGCGTTGAAACGCCTGCCCTTCTTCACAACTAGGTCGTCATCCAGCCTTCACAAGTTTTAATGAACTCCCGTAAAAATGTCAAGAATTTATCGCTACAACTTCACTCCAAAACCAGAGAGCGGCAATCAGTAGCAGTTGTTAGTATCATTTATGGAACGAAAAGACGAAATTTCATCTAACAACCAGAAATGGACAGAATTTTTGTGCGAAAAGATTGCAAACTGCTCACTTTACTTTAACACTCAATGAACGTCAACGTTATCATTGTCATCAATGGAGACAGTGAATGACCCTCGCCATTGAATGTGTTTTGTTGACGCGTCTCCACCATTCCCCTCACAAGCGGCACTCCAATATTCCCCTTTATTTGACTCTCCCCAGTCCTTCACTCAGCGTTGTGCTGACACTTGACGTTGCCGTGCTGAACCTACGCCATCCATGCATCAGTCAGCTCCGCTATGTCGTTTTGAGTTGTGTGGAGCTCCACAGGAGAACTACTAGGAATCCAGTTCTGCATCACGTGAAAATATGTAATAGTAGACTTATTCTTGGGAAAGCGTTATATTGCACAAAAATAGTAAAACTAAGGCGGGTAAAAACATCGTTCATAAAAATCTCACGAAGTATTTTAAAAATAGAGCTTTCAAGTACATCCACACTCATCTTCAGTAGCTGGAAAGTTAAATTGAAACATGGTAAACACTAAACACAGTACATCAATACAAATTGTTATGGGAAATTAAGTGAAAAAATTAGGACAAGATATTTACCGGCGCAGAAGATGACATGTCATTGAGACTTGGCTTAAATTGATGAATTATGACACTTTCTAGGAACTTAAGGCTATGTTTATTACAAGTTGAGACTATTTTGAAATTATCAGTGTGAATTGGATGGTCAGATTCTAATGCATGATCTCTTATACTGCTGTGCAATGGGTTTGACACTCTATTTCCCGTACGGACCGACACCCCCTTGTGCTCAGCTATGCGTGTTGCAAAATGGCGAGCAGTCTCACCATAATAAGTGGCCCCACACTGGCCACACGTATATTTATAAACCACGCAGCTACGCAACAAAGTGGGCATCCTGTCGCCGTACCAAAAAAAACTGCCAATGTTGAAAAATTGCGGAAAGTAATGCGTATGTCAATTTGCGGATAGAACTTATTACATAAATCACGAATTTCCAATAAATTTTCCATTCAACAATTTGTATTGATGTACTGTGTTTAGTGTTTACCATGTTTCAATTTAACTTTCCAGATACTGAAGATGAGTGTGGATGTACTCGAAGTCTCTATTTTTAAAATACATCGTGAGATTTTTATGAACGATGTTTTTACCCGCCTTAGTTTTAATATGTAATAGCTAATACTCGTAATAAACTGAATTACGAAGAAAGCAGGAAAACAGGACAAAAATTCATATTTCAGGCCTAGCCAGGTTCATAACTGTCTATCTATATACCAAGGCCTACTCCCTCCACCAAGGAACGGTAGCCAGCGAACGAGAACATAAACCAGAGAACCCCTATGCTCAAGAAACTTACAATCACTTACTGTACCGCACACCTACGTCTTGAGGTTTTTTTTCCTCAGCAAGACCCAAAAGCATGACGCTGGTTCACCCCTAACGTTTTAAAAGGGTTCAGAGATTGCTGACCCCAACCTCACATCTGGACTGCGACATAGTCAGGCACTCGCAAACGCTCTTCACTTATCTCTTACTATTGCGCATCTTCTATCTTCCTCTAGCGCATAATATCTCGATCGTATAACGTTCTGTCAACCCCAATCTTTTAGTCTTCGGCCTATCTCTTAATTAAATTCCTTCTATGCACCTCTGACTTGATCACTTTTTTCGCTGTTCTCTCTCATTCTCTCTATACGTCGGAACCACTTCAACACACAGCAGTTCACTCTTTTAGCCAGACTTAGGCCATACTCCTCATTCTTTCCCTAATCCTATAACGTCACTCCAGCCGTAATCCTCACACACTTCATCTTGAGCACATCCAAACGACTTCTGTGTCACTTTTAAGCCCCATGTCTCAGATCCATTCAACACTATCGGCACGACAACCCTTTCACACAGCTTGCTATTAGCATTCATGCTGAAGCACCTATTTCTTGAAACCACCTTCGAACCTCGCCACCACGTTCAAGTCTCTTCTTACCCTAGCTCTCATTTCCTTCACCCAGTTCACAATCCCCTTTCCCAAGTACTCGAAACAAATCAATTCTTTTAGCATCTCTCCATTCCAGCTTGCATTCATTCCTCACCCAGTTCCTTCCCTTGAATACCTCATAACTTTCCAATTATTTTACAAATAACTATATTGTTCAAAAGTGAGCAATGAAAAAGACAGGTTCAGCGAACACAGTAATTCGTGCCATCAAGATGCCACCGAAACTGGCACTTAGACAACGTTCAAGAGGTGCTCAGACTGAAATGCTCGTGCGGTTGATGCTAATTCTCATGAGGGACATTAAAAATGTTGATTCTTAGCACTGGATCACTGTCGAGAGTCGCTGCACCACGTCGCAGGAGTGAGACGCTGCACCACGTCACAAGAGTGAGACGCTGCACCATGTCAGAAGAGTGAGACGCTGCACCATGTCAGAAGAGTGAGACGCTGCACCATGT
>JACJUY010004570.1:7777-50156 GCA_014220935.1 Platorchestia sp. MABIK | reverse complement strand
GCACCATGTCAGAAGAGTGAGACGCTGCACCATGTTAGAAGAGTGAGACGCTGCACCATGTCAGAAGAGTGAGACGCTGTTCAAGAGATCCTAGCTCCCAGCTTCACTTTTGCTCGCCATTCGTTAACACAGAACATTTTTCTGCTTTCTATCTCCGCCGATTATGACAAATGACATTGTTGTTAGGCATCTTTTCAATGGAACAGAAACAATAGAAGCAACAGCAAGGAAAAGGAAATTGATTATCTAAGGTGCGCAGGAATAGTGCATCACGGAATAGTGGAAATTCGAAAATGAAACAAGGCAGAAAAGTTAGAAACATGGTCAGAACACTTTCAAGCGCTTGTAAACAGTCATTGGAAAAGGTTGCAATTAATGGTAACAACAAGGGAATTTCTATATCAACGACAGTTACTTTAAGAGACAATGTGGTCTGCAAGGTGAGCATGCACATTTTGTGGCTTGATATGGAGGGTTCGATGATATTTTACGGTTTGATAAAGATTTTGTGCCTGCGTTATAGAATACAGTCATAGATATGATAAACTGTAATTGTCCATTAAACCAACAGAGGAAATAACTCTCTGATGACAGGTCGGATGACGCCTTATGGCACTCCTCTAGCTTATGCTGACTGATTTAAGACATTATTCTCGTTTGCCTTTCTCCTCATGAGTGAAGTAAACGGTAAACCATTCTGAAACAACATGTAAGAATTTTGATTATAATTTTAAGTGAGACATTAATGTGAAGAGCGATCAGGAATCGTAGGAGTGATCAAACACTGATGGACTTCCAACAGCTTCAAAACAAAACAAAATAAGTCAGCAATTCACTGAACTCTACGGAGATTAAACCCGACATTCAAGTATCTATTCCGAGGGCAACAGTGCAAATAACCATCAAAGCAATGACTTCGTATCGAAGTCGACTAAGAGTTAAAGTTAAGTAGAAATGACTTGCAGGAGATAAATTGGTTTAGCAGGTGCAGAACAACAATTTTTTTCTGTCTGAGGACCTAGCACCAAAGAAAACACAGAAAAGAGCGCTCTTCACTTTCGTAGGAATTCTAATTGCGGGTTAAATGAGCAGCAAGAGGCAGGGTCGTCTGGTGAGGTTGGAGAGACAAGGACGCTGTAGCGAACTGTGACAACCTGGCTTGAGGTTGGGTTGTGAACACTCATGCGGGGCTGTGTAAAGTGTTCATACGTATTTTAAGTCTGTGAGGAAAAAGAAAGTTAATGCTGTAGAACCAGAAACAATAGAGAGGCAGTTACTCTGGTGGTAAAGGAAAGGACAAGTGTTACTTGCGGCGTTTGCAGCTTAGCGCATTGCTAAAATAACTCGCCAAAGTGTTGCCTAAAGATGCAAGAAAATTTATGAAACTCAAGGCTCAAACTCAGTTTAAACTTTTTATAAACCTTTAAGTTGGCCGGTATAGCGTGATCGGTTCCCGATATTGGTTTGAAACGACAGCCCGAGAATGATGCGCAGTGAAAGCATCCTGGAAGCGATGCTCCCAAGAAATCCAGTAAGTTTTTACCGTTGTAAAAATTAAGGGGAAATTATTGGTAAAGAATTGAGTGGTGAAATTTGTAGCTAGAGAAAATTACCTGACTAAAGAGTTAATACTTACGGTGAGTCAAAACATTCGGAACTTGACGTAAAAAAGCCTCATGCAGAGGAACGGGACCAGCTGATGTTCATACAGACATCATGCGGGTGAAAAAGGTTTAGTAGCTCATAATGCATCGTGCGAATGTTTTTTTTAGCGAAAGAAAGAAGAGATAACCTTAGCGAAAGAAGATATTTGTTAAAAGACATAATGTTGACTGAAAAGTTAGCAAAATGAGCTAATGGAATTATATTCTCATGTGAAGTGGGAGAAGGGAATCTATTCTAGAAAATTTAACACCAATGTTTAAGAGATTAAAATAATAGAAACGCTGTGAAACGAGAGAAGTTTGTAAGGAGTGTAGCTAGAATGGACTGGATGAAACGATCAGAACTAAACAGATTGAGACGGATGGTGTAGCACTTCCAAGCCCGCTGGAAAGTATGCTTCATTAAACCGAAGTTTGGAAATGAGCTTCTCGATTCGTGAAAAAACAGTCGTGTTTATACATTTATCAGCCACTCATTACAACGCCCCTGGTTTGACACATCGAAAAATTCCATTAAATCAATGGCTCAGGTCGAATCTAGAAACTTTGATCGAAAAGCTAGATTTGAAGAGATACGCAGTATTTTTTTAGATCAGTTTGTTGTCATCTGATATCAATGCGATGACTATATGCTATTCTACATCTAAAACATTTGAGTTCAGCGTCTCTTGATCTCGTAGACAATCTTCCTATTATAATTATCTGGCTGAATACAAAGAAATTTAGCATAAATACAGCAGCTTTACTGTAGAAGTGACCTCTCAAAGCGCTGTAAATAACTGGAGCATTGAGTGAGATCTCCAGCCCGGCACTGGAGTCACGCTCTGTTGCCTCAGTACACATCAGCACGCACGCCCCTGCCCGCACGGCCACTCTCTGCATGCACTGACACTTTGTGCACTGCCACTCCTCGTACTGCCATTCCTTGCATACACTGTCACTCCTCGTACTGTCATTCCTTGCATGCACTGCCACTCCTCGTACTGCCATTCCTTGCATGCACTGCCACTCCTCGTACTGCCATTCCTTGTATGCACTGCTTCTCCTCGTACTGCCATTCTTTGCATGCACTGCCACTCCTCGTACTGCCATTCCTTGCATGCACTTCTACTCCTCGTACTGCCATTCCTTGTCTGCACTGCTTCTCCTCGTACTGCCATTCTTTGCATGCACTGCCACTCCTCGTACTACCATTCCTTGCATGCACTGCTACTCCTCGTACTGCCATTCCTTGTATGCACTGCCACTCCTCGCACTGCCATTCCTTGCATGCACTGCCACTCCTCGTACTGCCATTCCTTGCATGCACTGCCACTCCTCGTACTGCCATTCCTTGCATACACTGCCACTCCTCGTACTGCCATTCCTTGCATGCACTTCTACTCCTCGTACTGCCATTCCTTGTGTGCACTGCCACTCCTCGTACTGACATTCCTTGCATGCACTGCCACTCCTCGTACTGCCATTCCTTGCATGCACTTCTACTCCTCGTAATGCCATTCCTTGCATGCACTGCCACTCCTCGTACTGCCATTCCTTGGATGCACTTCAACTCCTCGTACTGCCATTCCTTGTATGCACTGCCACTCCTCGTACTGCCATTCCTTGCATGCACTGCCACTCCTCGTACTGCCATTCCTTGCATGCACTGCCACTGCATTTCATGTTGCTCAAAAATATTATTTAGGAGATCCAAGGGATATTTCCAGTTTACGACCAACACGAGTAGAACATTTTCCCCATTGGTTAAAAAACAATTTTTTTCACAAGAGCGCAATGGTCTCCAACAAGCTGCCATCTCAGACCTCAAACTGATTCTGCCGCGCAACTGATTCTGGAACTGATTCGGCCATTTGCTGATAATGTATTGTTTGCCTCTATAAAACGCGTTATACTGTACTGTATATGATATACAGTTTTCATAACATTGATTGCCGTACAAACACCATCCCATCAAAACTTTTATTCAAAAGCTTGGACTTCATGACAGTTCGGAGCAGTTTTTGTGTGCAACCAAGCCGAGCCACATTGCAACGAAATTGCCATCATTTGAGGCAGTCAAAAATTCTTTGTTGCAGAGAAGCCTCGTCACGACAGCGTCTTCACAAGCTCGCCGCTTCGCTCCCGCGCTCATATTGCTACTAACTTCGCTCTCGTTAGTTCCTTATTGAGAAACTTGAAAGAAATGAACAATTTTGAGATTGAAATTCTTACTCCTGGAATTTTGGCGCAGTCGACTTTGTGTGACACAAAAACTGGGGAATCAGAGAACGTCGGCGTGGAATGTCGACAACGACGACTTTTGGACGACAGCGACTAAAAAAAGACTGACTTTTAGACGATAGCAACTGCAACAGACTGACTTTTAGACGACAGCGATTAAAAAGGATTGACTTTTAGACGACAGTAACTAAAACAGACTGACTTTTAAACCACAGCGAGTAAAAAAATTGACTTTTAGACAACAGCGGAAAAACGATGACCTACGGACATCAGCGACTAAAAACCTACAGCGATTCTCTATAGACGACAGCGACTGGAAAAATTACAGTGAACTTTGTACGACAACGCCTAAAACAACGACCACTTTAAGCGATGGGAATTTCTGGGAAAAGTGATGGTTACTTTAAGACGACTGTAACAAACTAACGACAATGACTAGTACATGAAGGATAGCAAATGAAGCCATAGCGGCGCATCCAGCAGGTACAGCAAAGCATGAATGAGAAAAAATTATTTCATAATCGAGTATCTTGCTGAGACCGCAACAGCGCGCTATTCAAAGAGAAGTCGAGTTCAAACGTAGCTCATAGATGGGAGCTTATGCACAAAAATTCATGCTGCTAAGGCCAGACACAGCGTGCATCAGAAAAATTTGGCAATAGCCATGAAAGTCGTTGTACGTGCAAGTGTTGGAATACATAACTGCACAGTCAAAAATCATCACAGAGCCTGAAATGGTTTCCTGCGGTTCAGCCGAGAAATGGAGTTTAAAATTGATTTAAAGCAGTATATTGCATCAATGTTTTTGGCTGCAGCGAAGATCGATAGCAGCCGTTAGATATTTAGTGCTGTGAAAAGCAGCTATACACACTGCCAGTAGTAATAATTAATTGATCAACCGTGAGCTTTACTATACAGTTGCTACCTGCATTTCAATGCTGATCAGTGAAGTTTACTGACGAAATCGAACTGACTGAGGGAATGTAGAATTACTGCAGTGACATGCGCAGTCACGGTGTAAAAAACCTTCAGTAGAAGTGAACATGACATCGGTGTCCTTGCATTTTAACCGAGATGAACTGCTGTTGTACTGCGCCGATTTTTA
The DNA here is from genome assembly GCA_014220935.1 of Platorchestia sp. MABIK. Lineage (NCBI taxonomy): Eukaryota > Metazoa > Arthropoda > Malacostraca > Amphipoda > Talitridae > Platorchestia > Platorchestia sp. MABIK. Next base: position 45,164 of record JACJUY010004570.1, on the reverse strand, counting down.
AAAAGGTGAGACAGCACAAATTTTACCCTCACATTTCAAAAATGACATTATGCGCCAAAAATAATTCATCTTGACGACAGATTATTGTAATGAACTCAGTGTTGTATGCCCTTCCCGTTTGTGTATACGTGTTGCTACACAATGACTGGCCATTTGAACTTAGAAGCAAAGGTTGTGATTTCTTCTGGCATTTGTAAGTGGCGAGATTTTACTTTAAAGCCATTTTCATGCAATGATGACATCAGGACTTGAATGTTGACTGAAGTTTTTCAATCATGAATTATGAAGTTTTACAGTATTGATAATTTTCCTTTTATTTAATCTATTCTTTCTCTCTCTTGAAATGTTTTAAGATTTCTCTCCTGTAACGTATTCAAATTGCATTTTGTTGATGGAATGCGAGACACCTAGGCATCTATCGGCTCATACCCTAGAGCGACTCAATTTTTTGCTCTGCTAAATTTTTAATCTTTTCTGATCTTAGAACAATTCAGGTTAAAATATGTGACTTAGTTGCATTGGAGAAAATGTAAATTCTTTGAGCTAGTATAAGAGGAGCCTTGGTCACCATGACACCTGATTTGATTGGTCTTTCGAGAGCTATCAAGTCAAGGACCATGACGGAATAGAAGGACGGAAAACCTTCAGCAACCGGAGTGGTGGCAGTCAGTTTTCAAAACTCACCGACAGAAACCACCGTGCATTTAAACGTAAAGTGGGAAGAAATCATCCGACTTATGCCGCTACAGTGACAGCTGAATTGAATCAACATCTGAGTAGCTGAGTTTCAAACTGTTCCATGTGAGTTCGAAACGGCTGATTTCAAAGGAACAGCCATCGTTGGGAAATTTTCGCTTTCTAAGCTCCACGAGGTTAAATTGCTGTAGAGATCACAAGCACTGCTCTACAGGCCGATGGAAGCAAGAGATATTCTCTGAAAAGTCCATATTTCCCCAATGCAAGGCTCGTTTGTGTATAAAAGTAGCCAGGGAAAAGTAAAAATTTTGACTGATTTTGTCCCACAGCAAAGGAGGGAGGATCAGTGATGGTTTGGAAGGTAATATCGTGGATTTATCCCGGTTGTTGCCCTGTCTATCAGAAAATAAATAACAAGAATCATCTGAACATCTTTGTGAGCCATTTTCATCCAATAGATCCAACATTATTTCCGAAGGTGACGGCATCTTTAAGACAACAATATTTTTATACATAACGCTCATATGTGTAAAAATTAGTCCGAAGTGAGCTACTGTAAAACCTGTGGAGTAGCCACCATAGTCACAAAACTTTAACATTATTGAGCATTTGCAGTGAGTCTTGGAGCGACAGCTCAGAAATGGTTCCTCTTTATTGCGTGTCAAGAAGGCTGTAGGAGACCTAATCAATATTAAGTGAACATTTTTTTAATTTCACAAATATCCCAACTATCCAATACAGCTTTGTCCTCATAATTATTGGACTTCATTCGAACACATTTATTTCACCTCTTGAAGTATTTACAGCGGATGAAATCTCAGTTGCCTCAGCGTAGCTGATTAGCAGCCTCAGCGAAGGTTGGTTAGAGTGGGATGGATAACGAACACTGGTAATCGGCGAGGCCAAGCCCTTACGCGTTGACCAAAGCTTACTGAGCTTAGCGCACTGCACAATTTCAGGCCTTGAATGAGCGCTACAATACCTAGTGCAAAACACGCTGCTGATACGGCCTCAGTTGCTACCATTGCTTTATGTTTCTGCGGCATGTTTCTGCGGCTGCCTCTGTTGCTGGTGATTACTCGGTTGTTCCTACAGAGGCTGATAAGTGTTAGAGTCCTGTTGCTCATGTAACTGTCTTCTTCCAGTACTCAGCGGCGACGTCAAATGGATTCTTCTTAAGAGAACCTGTAGACTCAGTCCTACGAGGGTTGTTACTCGAGAACATAAGGGAAATAGCTACGCTTCGGTGACCCTCAGTCACACCAACAGCACAGGACCCTCACTGCGTGCCCCGGTGGCCTACCATTTGGCTTTACAGTTCGCATTATGGCCTCAGTTACGAGGTGCAGAGCCGCCTCCCACAGGCGTGAGAGCGAGCCAGACGAGGCTTTTAGTTCGTTTGTCTGTAGCGGTAATGTCATTGTGGTGTAATGCTAGCGGTCGTAATACTAGGGTCGTGCTCCTTGCAGTAAGGTCTTATAAAGAAATAAACAATAGAAACGAGGTCTATTTATTGAACGAATTACTGGGAAGTACAGATGCTGAGCCACAGCGCACACCGGACGGGACACTGAACAGGCAACAACCGCAATAAAATTAAGTTTATGACGAGTTTTTCTCTGAAATAATTTCGCTCGAAAATTTCTTATTGTTCGCCAGAACACATGCTTGACAATTATTAACGAAGGTTTTGTCGATCGATCTGGATCTTGACTGAAAATGTTACACACGTGTAGATGATGAATTAAAATAGAGTGTAACTATTATGATCGTATCATAGAAAATACTCGAAAATCTTTGAAAAACATGACAAGCGCTTCACACAAAAGCAATGCACTGTTACGACCACTAACGCAAGGACTGCCATGTCTTGGTCTCTCTCTCTACATTTACAACACTAATGATTCCATAAAAAGCATTCGATTTTGGGATTTTGCTTTCGCGTGTCAGCCTGATATATTATTTACTTGACTTGAAAGAAGCTCTATGAAAATTTTGCGAAAGATGAAGTGCCATCAACCCTAACTAGGTATTGAGTTAGTTGAAAAATGCGACACTCAGAGGAAACCAAGTAACCCAAAATCCAGAATTAGCTAAGAGACGCGAGGCTTAGAACTAGGCAAGAGACGCGAAACAAGCCACCGCAGCGGGGTCACGTAAAGGCGGCGTCCCACAAGGGACGGTGGACGGCCGCTGCTGCATGCCGATGAGAGGCACGGCCGGACAGCGACGTGTCCTGCGCCTTCATAGCGCTAAGGGACTAGCTGTGTGCTGCTAGAGTATTGGGAGACGGCGTGTGAACGCAAGTTTGGAACCAAAAGAGCGGCGCTGCCACAAACAGCGAATTTCTTGGGTACGTGAGCGGACACTTTGTCGTATCGTTTCTAGTCTGCTTTCACGAAGTTGATGCTCGTCATTATTGAGCGCTAGTTGAAACATTATTACTCAAATGAATTTCTGTAATTTTGTTTTCTATTCCTCGTAAAACTTGCACGTACTGAAAGATACAGTCTGTTCGTATTAAGTAGCAAAAAAAGGACCAATGTGACAACTTGTAAGTCTCCTCTGGGAAGTAATTATTTCCATTTCTAACAATGCTGGACCAAACAAATTTCCCCTGATGTATGGTTGCGTCAGAGGCACAGGAAGTTAATCCAGGTTAACCTTCTCTGGAAACAGAGAGGGTAAATGCGATCTGAAGCGTTACTATCTTGTTAATTGTTTCACTTTGATGTTACATCGCCACCGTGACTAATTATTGTCATAGATTTTGCGACTTCGTTTATGTCACCACAAGTGAACTAAATTTCTCAACATGATGACGAAGAAAATGAACTCAATATTTTGTCCGAGTAATCGTTTATGTCATTATTTGTGCAGAAGTGCCGAAGATGATCTGAAATAACTCCAGCGTTGCTGCTTTCAAGCTTGAAAATATAAAGCAAGACAAAAATCGCTACACGTAAAGTCATTTTCATTAAAAATGATCAAATAAAACTGAACGTTTTCCTCACTGCCACCCTCACTGTGCTCATCTCTGGTGTACTAATACAGTTGTTCACGTTGTGAATTGCGGGACGTTGGTTCTACCTGCCGTACCCTGATGACTTGAGTTTCCGAGCACGCTGGGCGGAGTTGCAGAACCGACCTTCCTCTTGGGTCCCCTCACTGTCCTCTGTTAGATCTCACACAGAAGAGTGCAATGTTCCAGATCTGCGCATTCTCGAATCTTTGCATATTTACTAAATGAAACCTGCTCTGAATGATACCCAAAGTGCTTTTCCGCTTCAAGTTGCCAACTCGTAGTTCAGTTGTCCTGCTTTTCGTTTACCTTTTATTGTGTTTCACCGTTGTTGTTCGTGTTTTCTAAAAGTTTAAAACTTGTTTAGAACTACTTTATTAGTGAATTTTTATAGGTGATGTTCTGTGATTTGATTCTTCCTCTTTTGTTTTTATGAGATTTTGCTGAAGATGAGCCGCTAGTCCGAAACATTCAGTTTTATTTGATCCATTTTAATAAAAATGACTTTACCTCTAGCGATTTTTGCCTTGCTTTTTATGCCAAAGATGGTTACACACTTTTCAATAACCTTCCACACACCTTACTAAAAACTCATCAATGTTGCACAATTCTTACCAGGGCAAATAGGGATACTAGCTCTTGCGGATCTCACCTACCGTACGTCAATAGGAACAAATGCGAAATGTGCTGAATCCCCGTATACAAAAACCGTGAGCGATACAATACGTCAAATCACCAAAAACCTCTGTGTTTAAATGCGTGGATAATATTTAATTATAAATTAATTTAGGCGGCCTCCCTTATCGCAGCGAAGGTGTTCCAAAGTGAGGAAGAATGAAGGTATCACTTTCTACAAAATTGAGAGAACCGGAAATCTATGCACAAGGTGAGTGTTCTCACAAGATTTCTTGCGCATAGAAACAGTAATTTAAAAAGTTTATGAAACAAGGTAGAAGTTGAAGAAGAAATGAAGGAAGGGTTTAAAAACAGGACAGTCGTAAACCAAAAATTGGTCCATTATGAAACAAAAAAAAATTTTCATTTCAATAAAAAGAAAGCCTACTAAACTCTTAGCTCGGAACTTCATATTTTCCCCTTGGGCGTGTTAACGCCCATGAAATGATAGTTGTGTCCTAAGAAGTGTGTGAATTATTGTAGAAATGCATAAAATTAATTTTTTCCTTTTTATATTCTAAAATAGATTTTGCTTAATATTAAGCGCATTACATCACAATGACGGTAATTGTACCACAATGACATTTATTGCACCATAGTGACGTTCATTGCACCACAAAGACGTTAATAGCATTACCGGGTCACTATCGCGCTTCATCTGACATAATTAGCAGGACATTAATTTGCCAGTCACAGGCAGCATGTCGGCGGCTTCTTTTCTCAGAACTTAATGCCTTGGTGAAGAGGGAATTACGGGGAGGGCGAATGTAAAGGCACTCCTCGTGTGGTATAGATGAGTGGTATAGACGAGACCTACAGTTTCTATTATCATAAATTTCATTGGAATAGCTGTTAAAAGTTACAACGATTTATCAATGAGAATCATTGGACAGCCGGGTCGAGCTGAAAAAACTTTAACAGGTGTCCCGCTCGAGCCTAGTTAGGGGAAAATAGTGAATGAAAGATCAATTATCCATATAAGCCCAAACGCCTGCGTCCAGTGGCAGTCATACCAATGCGTCACAAATTTTCAATCATGGAATTTAATGAGGTTCACAGTAAGCTAAAGCCTACAGATGACAAGGCTGAGGTAAAGTACTTTTTAGGAAAATCAATTCGTCTTTCTAGAAACAATATAAGAGTTTTAAAAGTAGGATTATTAAGCCGTCAAAGTCAGCAGGAGTGCACAACCCACGTTGAATATACCCATGGAAAAAAATGCAACCAACCGATGGCAACGACTCAAATGAGCAAACTTCAAGTTCCACAGGAAGATTAATGTATGCTAATCAATGACAGAGAACGCGCTGGAAAAACTGAAACAAATGTGATGAATCCAAAACACAACGAATTTAAAATGAATTTTAAGAGATTAATTAAATGGAAAAAGCCGCTCCTATGGGGAACATCACAGAGATCCAATACTACAAGCGTCAATATGAGCTACAGGGAAGCCTCATCGTGAGTGCAATGATACTGGCACCGGCGCTGCACAGTTACACCGGTACTTGCGCTCCACAGTGATATTGGTACTACACTGTAGAAGTGGCACTGTAGAAGATGTAATGTAATGAGCACACCTCTGCTAGAGGAGGAAGTAAGCAAGCCACTGATGAACGCTTTGTCAATCCGCTGAGGTTACGATTTTTTGGCTGTGGGAGTAAACACGGAGAATTCATATTGCGAGTATCTTCTTGGGAAATTTTTTCACTCAACAAAAAAAGTGAAAGTACAGGGGAAAAAGGATTAGATCATGTTAGTTTAAGCCTTTCTAGCCACAACAGATGCGTTCCAACCAATTAGAATGGAATTAAGGGAAGTGCAGGTGCATTGCTACACCCTGCTCATAGAAACAACAAGATACAAAGAAATCACAATCGAAAATTGAAAAAGAAATTGAGTAGCTGACGAAAAAAAAATAGTGGCAAACCGAACGAAATGCTTTGGATCCTAACAAAATAAAAAACAAATTTTATTTAAACGAAAAGAAGGCAACCTAACCTTCAACCTTCAGTTCGTGACTTCTCACCTTCCCCATGGGAGTGTATTAATTACAAACATCCATCATAATTGCATTATGAACATCCCCTGTAGAGAGAGTGAAAAGAAGAAACGGTGATAATTAGGACAGGAGTTGAGGAGGGGAAAAGGGAGAAAGCGACAAATTTTGTCATTGCCGATTTATTTTCTGTGATATACCACAGCAACATATTGAAAAAAGTGCGCTGATTCTCAACCTCACCAGATAACTTTTTTTCTTGCATCAGAATAGTCGTTATTTTTTTTTGCATGTCTTTTCATCATTAATCAATCAATAAACCGCTGCCTAGATGGAAATTTTACGTTGAGATAGTTATAATAACATCTACAAAAGAAATTATTCTTTCATTCTAATAGAAAAAGATGTGAAATAAAATGCGAAATTTCTGTAACTTGATCTTAGTACACATTGCATTTCAGTAGCTTTGAAATTAATATTAAGCCGATGTGCCCTATTCCTTCATAGTGAATAGGAAGTGGCACAACCGAGAAAAAAGATAAAATGTATTGCAAGAAAAAACTAGATCACGCACAATACTTTCAAGTGAACGCTTTGTAATTATTAAAAATTAATGCTGCAATCTGAGAGAACTTCAGTTGACGCCATTATAATGAACTGAATCCTAAGAGCAATTACAACTTAAATTTGAAGAGAAATATCAGACGAGGCAGATGTAGGAGGAAGAGACAGAAATTGACTTCAAATTCGGAAATCATAAGGAGCAAGATTGGAGGGAATTTATGGGGTAGAACTGGTGTGAACTTTACGCCTTCCAAGATAGCCTTTTACAAATGTTTAAGCTCTTTCAGTCGCAATGAAAAGCTCGAGACTTGAATAATTATGAGATAAAGATTGGCAAACATTAAATGGAAATAGTTTTCCCGCAAGAGCGGGCTACGCCTCGTACGTCCCCGCGCCTGCCAAAGGAAATCATGATGTTACGTAAGTGATCAGCCATTTGTGATGGATAGAGAGGGCGAAATTCAGTAAGCTCTAATCTATCGTTCATTTCCCGTGGAATGGAGTTAATCAGACCTGGAAACAATCTCGAAGGTGTGAAGTGCTATTTTTTCCGTCAAATGATTGTGAAGAATTTATATAGTTATCTGTAACAAATTCTGATGCAGTGAAAAATAAAACGTCGTCCAGCTTCGACCCAACGTTAACCCGCACCATCACATAAGACAAGTTAAACAAAGGAGGTATCGTAATTGTGTATTTCTTAAAATCTCAGTAGAGTTATAGTTTTCATATTATCACTGGAACATAAGGGTTACGTTGGGTAAGATTATATGACGTAATTTCCCTGTTCATCGTGAAATTACATAATACGAGGTCGACATAAATCGTCAGATGCAAAGGAAGTCAGGCACAATTTAACAAACAAACGTAAAATTTCAAAGTTGGACATTAAAATTTTGAAAATTTCCTATGTTATGATTTCTTTCCTCTGAACGCTGCGCAGCTCTGCATGACTACAACGATTTCCTCTTTTGGGCGTAAATAAATAAGAAAAACCAAAATATACGAGCCTAAAATGTAAATATATTACCAATCTACATATTTCTACATTCCATATTTGTAAATTTTTACCTCTCATCAGCTACATCAAAAAAGTTCTGATGCAAATTACACAGGGAAACATTGTAACCGCCATTGTTTTCTATTCAAAACTGCTCTCATCATTCGACTACCACACTTTTTTCACTTCAAAAAAATCCAAGTCAAGTTCAAATTAATCTAAGTCAAATTCAAATTAATCGAAGTCAAATTCAATTTAATCCAAGTCAAATTAAAATTAATGAAAGTCAAATTTCACCTACATATATCGGAATACATTTGGATTTTATGTACGTAATGTTGTATTTCGTACTATCGGTTCTTAAAATAACTTTGGAAATGCCTTTTTCAGTATCTTTTGTACCGATTTCTCTAATAAAGGAGTATAGAAGAAAAGTGTTTCTCATTGAATTTGAATCAGCGCTTCCCTCAAGATGGATCTCTACAACCAATCAACGGACTATCAAACAAGTGAAGATGAACAAGAAAATACACGCCCAGGAGCAAGAAAAGGAGTGAAGAGAGGAAAATACAAGAAAACACGAGAAGAAAAATGCCGAGTGATAGATGCTGCATTGAAAGATGAAGATTAGAGAGCAGTGGCAACATTTTTCTTGCTAAAACAGGAATGTATCTGTGTAGTAATGTACTCATATAAATTGTAATAAAACGGAATAGTACATTAGTACCTAGTGAATCGAATTTTATATTTTTTTAAAGATTAAAAATGCATATCGTCCGGTAGTAATCTTTTGTATTTGCATGTATATGACTTCAAATATACATACATATATATATATAAAAATATAAATGTGATGAAGTGGAATTTCACGCATTTAAATATCTGTAAATGTAAATAAATTCTCGAAACTATGTGTATGTGTAACAAAAAATTCCCTTTTGAACATAAATATTTAAATGTATGCGCACTGTCATCAATGTAGAATTTTAAAACAACTTTGATGAGGAGTATAATACGAAGTTTTTATAATTGACTTGCATCTTTTACACCGCTCTGAATCATCTGAATCACACTCGGCCTTCTGATACTGGATACTTACCACATTTTACGACAACTTGTTTTTATATTGCAAAAACTTTATGTATTCCTTGCTAAAAGGAAAAACGACAGTCTTGCTCATCACATCCAATAGATACATATTTAACACAAAAAGCTCAAATTAACATGTGATTATGTCAATTTTAAACTCAATTTAGGGTTCAATTAATTTGAATATGACTTGGATTAATTTGAACTTGACTCGGATTAATTTGAAATGAAAAAGGTGTAGTGTGACGCCATTGCCATTACTCCCTATCTAGGAGCAGGCCTCGAGGTATGCAAGGGATTGGAGCGAGGGGCTTTCATTACATACGTGCAGCAGTATCAGGGCTCTAGTCTACTACGAAACAATCGTCAACGCTGAAAATACTTTTTGATCAAGGTATGAAAAATATTACAATCAGCCTAACACACACGAATTAATGCTGAAATGAATCAATATTCTACGTATCAATTCTACTAAGAAGCCTAACTAATCACGTGAATTTCTAGTAAAGTTAGGAGGAGGGATAAAAAGTACGTCTTGCTGGAAGTATTTGCAGTCCAGACATGCCAGGCGTAGTTGAGCGAGGGGCGTTGGCAGGAGCGAGGGTGAGTATGCGCAGCAAATCCGAACAACGACGAAACGGGTCCGTGACCTTGATTGATCGTGGGATGATGGTAAAAATGCTCGTGATGCTTGTACTTTCATGTAAGAACGACGCAATTCTTTCCGGATAGAGTAATCACGCAGGAATGTCGAAATACTTCTTTTATCGTCACGTAGCGTAGAAACATTCTATAAACATGATCAAAATTGAACCAGGACTGAAGAAGAAACATAATGGGAGGAATGGAAGAAGGAAGGAAGAAATGAGAAGAGGAGGAAGAAGGAGGGGGAGAAGAGGAGGGAAGAGGAGGAGAGGGAGGAGAGGAAGGAGAGGAAGGAGAGGAGGGAGAGGAGGGAGAGGGAGAGTGCCACAATGCAGGCTAATGAGAGGCCTCCACCGAGGTTGCCTCACGTGCCGCTTGAAGTTGCCATTGAATGCAGCAGCGGAAGGCTGCCCTGTGTTGCCGTGTCATGCGGCCCGGCGTTGCTACGCAGACCGATGCTGCAACACTGCAGTAGGTTACAACAGTGAGGAACGAGAATGTAATGCGCAAATAGAGGAATATTAAAGGCCAACTGTGATGTAGGCTGGCTAACTTCCGTCACAGCTTTGTTGGTAACATGCATTACACAATCACTGCCCACTACCTCATCACTCCTGTGCCCCCACACAACCTCACCCCATTACCACACCACCACATATTAACCACACTACACTTCACCACATCTCTACACTACCAAACCAATACATGTGTCCACACCACCACAACTCATCACACACACACGACCTCATAACATCTCCACACCACATCACACCACGTTCCCCCACCGCTCAGCTGCGGTCCATCCATCACGACGCGCTGCCAGCGTTGGTAATGTATTCAGCAACGTAAGGTGACCGTAGCACACGGCCATGTGGGGCAGCACACGGCCATGTGGGGCAGCACACGACCATGTGGGGCAGCACACGGCCATGTGGGGCAGCACACGGCCATGTGGGGCAGCACACGGCCATGTGGGGCAGCACACGGCCATGTGGGGCAGCACACGGCCATGTGGGGCAGCACACGGCCATGTGGGGCAGCACACCGCCATGTGGGGCAGCACACGGTCATGTTGGGCAAAGAAGCACTTCAATTATTTTCTGAGTCATTAATACAGTGCGCTGTTGAACCAGACAGAATTTTTTTTCTATTTGTGTCATCCGATGGCGCAAAAAAAATCCAATCTTTTAAGCCCTGGTGTAGGTGTTGCAGGTGCCACACTATTGCAACTATAAAGACCGTACTAGTGAACAGGCTAAAATATTTACTAGCGCAGTTAATGACGGCATTAACATAGTCTATATACCATTGTAGTAACATCCGGGCAGTTAAAGAGGCAGTGCCAATAAATGCACTTGAATAATCACAGTAGTACAGCTAATGAGGCAGAGCCTGAAAATATACTAAAGTGTAGCATGAGGACTTATCCACTCAGCGCCTAGTGGGATGGCAAACCTATTTGTACCACTTATTTGTTATGAATCATCGGCTCATGAGAGCGTCTCCGTTGCCGGCTGAGGCACCTAGTGTTGATGCTAAACTGTTCCTCGTTATCTTCAGTTCTCTACTTGATCGTTTGTTTCTTTTAGCTGTTGGCATTCGCTCACTTTTATTTGCCGTTGCCAATGCCTTAGTTTTAATTTTTCGTTTGTTAAAATTCGTGTGTGTTATAATTTCGTTATATTTTCGTATGTGTTTCGTTCCTTCTTCGAGGTCCAACTATGGAGAACTTGAATAGGCCTCCCATGTGAGATTCTTGGACTTGACATGTGTAAAGACCTTGCTAAGCCATAGTATTGTTAAACTAACGATTTTTTTTCGGCAACTCATAAAAACTGCATTTGTAAAAGTTCTTATTTTTAAACATTAATTTCAAGCAATTTCTTCTCTTCAGTCCTGCCTGGCCTCATGTAATTATCATGACCCTTAAAGCCGTTCAAATACCACTTCACGTGGTATTTAAAGAAGTGCGTGAGATATAAAAGAATAATTGACGAATATAATAAATTTGAATGGGGGGTAATAATTAGAACGGTGTGTGACAACTTTTGGTCTCTTCACTTACGTCCAGAGATCTGGCGCCAGGTGTTCCCGTTTAGTGGTGTTCTTAACACCCTAGATATTCTTGAGCTTAAAAGCTCTTAGAATAACTGTTCAGAACAAAAATCTTAGGGTATAGGGTATGAGTTTCGTGTTCACAAAAAACTCATATTCTATACTCATACCACATGCCTTAAACTCTGGGTTTGGAAGCGTTTATGCAGTTATCATGAGAGACTGTATTCAATGTAACCGCAACAAATTATAGCATCCAGCAACTATCGTGTATTGTGCTTTCAGCTGTTAGTCGACGGTTCTTCCGTGAGGAAAAGATTTTCATTTCATCTATAAAGTGTATCGGAAAAAATTTTAGGGTACACATTTTTGAGACAATTCGTCATAGAACAGACCAACAAAGCTTAGTCATCAATATTCATCAACCAAGTTATTTTGACACTCTTTTGTGTGTGTCATGGGCTGACACGACACACATATTTGTGCGAACCAAGACACACTCAATAGAAGTCAGTAATATTTTATATGAATGTTTCATTTTCTTAGACTATCCCGAGGATACGCGAGGATACTGATTATGTCTAAAAATTTTGAGACTTCTTTTTCAGCCAAAATTTTTCTATCGGAAGAAATGTGAACATACAAATTAACTTTCCTGATTGCTTGAACATGGGAACAGGTGAAACATCACAGTGTTCCAATTTTTCTCTGAATAACTGGCACAAAGAAGCGTGTCAAAATTTCTTTAGGTATACTAACATTTTTCGCTTCCCTGAATTTCACCGACGTTCATTGTGCGGTCTTTCATTTGGAAGGACCACACCACAGCAGTTAATAAGACGTTACCGAATAACAAATTATGCACGCTGATGTAGTTATTGAGACAGTACCAGTATACATGAATAGGGTCAATAACGGGTTTAATGCGCTCACAGAAATTAAGAATTCTGTTCCAAAGAATCACTAAAGGAACACATTTAAAAACGTTTTATATGAATGACATTCTGCTCGCTGATTCATTATTTTTGAGATATAACAATAATTACGTTCAGGTAGGAATAACATTATATTTTATGGCCGGTTGCTTAGTCGCCGCATTGTTGGGTCACGCATACTTTTCTGGCGGGAGAAGCCCACTTCTTGGCGCAAAATTAACAGCCTCGGTTTGGGTGAGTTCTGGTAAGCTATTTTAGGTTGATTAATGTTATTTTAGGCTACTAAATTTCCCTAACCTAACATAACCTACCCTAACCTCATCCATCGTTACGTCAATACCGTATTACAGCATATTTACGTGTCCGTTCCTTCACTTTTATTTGCGACGTTCCTATAACTTCAAAGTTGAATAATTCGAAAATTACGCATCGGCGAGCAAAATTCCATTTGTGTAAAACATTCTTTAATGTGTTCCTTTAGTGATTCTTGGGAACGTAACTCTTAATTTCTGTGAGCGCATTAAACCCGATATTGACCAAGAATAGTTGCACTGATACCGTTGTTTTGATAGTACCAATAAATATGCTGAAAGGCTACTAGTATCGCCATTGGATGCAACAAAATTATTTTGCATAAACAGATGAGGCATGTTGGAAAACAGGCACAAAAATGGCTGACAATCATTGAGTTCGAGAGTGAAACTTCTCTTCTTGTCCGTCGGTGTCTTAGGTTCTCCAGTTGTGCGTGAAGGAGCGCAGTGCTTTCAGACAAAGTACGGGGTTTGTTTTTATTATGAAAACAAAGTGATGGGAGCGCTCGCAATTCCTCGGTCGACAAAGATCTGAGACATGCAAATTCGCCATCAAAGCACTTAAGTATACGGTAGATTGCTCACTGAAGGGCGCTTTGATACTCGACTGAGTGCAGCACTGCACAAGGTAAGCTCGTTATTGCTCCAAATAGCACCAAGACCAGGCTGTAGAGGAAGATTGTCTCCGTCCTGATTTGGGAGTCAAAAAAACCAAGCAGATGCGTTTGGCGAGGCCCGGCTCAGTGATGATGGAGCGTCGCTCGCATTACGCTAAGACCTGGCGCCATTACGCTGAGCTGCGGCAACCCTCATGCAAATCAAGGAACCCGACGCCTGCATTATGCATGGGATCCTCCACAGCTTCTCGAGACCAGGAGAGGTGTTACAGCAACCCGCCTGTAACTCGACCACCTAAAATTGGGCTTTTTGTTTCTTGAAAAAATATGCGCAAGAACAGGGAAAAACGGTGCCGGCCCAAATGGAGCGGCATTCAATGGAAGAAACGAGCCGCCCACAGCACAGAGGCAGGCCGCGGTTTCAGGGCATGTGGCCGTCAATTTAGCGCAGAAAATTGCGGTGTTCTGTGACGAGCACCGTAACTGCGCGGTGAAGGAGCAGCAAAACACGGGTGGTATGATCGCGGTGACCCCCACGGGAGTTTTAGCGCTGTCGGGAGTGAGATGTGCTGCCATGGCGCACATGCAAATGGCGAGGTGCAACTTCAAGGCCTCGATAGCAGCCATGTAAATTGCGAGTCGCAAGAGAGGCTCCTGGGCGATGCTGAGATCAGACTTCGCGAGTCAAATGTGTCTGAATAATTCCTTTGTTCTCCATAACTCTCGAAACAAATTTGGCTCCGAAAAATCCTTACAACACCTAAGGGAATTCTACAATAATTCGTCAGGTTGTTATTCCCAAGAAGCCAAATGGTGGAGGGGCAAATACGATGTCAACGCGTCACACGCAAACGAGCTCATGCCATCGAGCTTCTGGCGTGTGAACTTAAAATTTTTCGTGAGTGGAAAACAAAATGACTTTGAAAATGAAGCATAGGGCTTCATTAGTCTCGTTGCTTTTGCAACTATGGGGTACGAGCATTTTGCATGTAGCTGACGTAAGAAGTTTGACGTAGTAACTGGCCGGGGTTATGTAGTATCCATGTTGGGGCCCTCGTGGCCCCCTCCCTGGCTGCGCTACTGGATTAGGATGAGTTAGGATAACACTGATTAGGTTGAGATAACTTAGAATAGGCTAAAATAGGTTTGGTTAGCTTAAATCATGCAATGTTCGCATAAATTGGGAAAGGTTAGGTTGGATTAAGTTTCTATTATGTTCGGTTGAGTTAGATGGAGTTTGGTGGAGTTAGGTGAAGTGATGCAAAGCTGGGCTCAGTTGGGTGAAGCTGGGCTCAGTTGGGTGCAGTTGGACGCTAATAGGAGTAGATGGGATTGGGACCAGTAGGATAAAGTAGGGTTTGGTTATGATACAAACGCTAGGTTAAGTTCGGATAAGTTAGGCCAAATTAGGACAAGTCACAATAAGTTAGGTTAGATTCGTTAATTTAAGGCAGGTTAGTACAAGCAGTGTTCGGTAAGTTTAAGTTAGGGTAGGTATTTTTAACACGTTCCCCGCGTATTAGACCACATGTGTACCAACAGGTGAATTGCCCATTTACGTACCGGTACAAATGAGTGACATTTTTATGTTTCACGACCTTATCAAGGAATAATTTCTACCATACGAGGTAAAATGTCATCGTGCAATTGTCATTTTCATATTTATTGGGAAGAATAAAAATTCATTCAAGCAGTAAAGTCGATTTCCCAATTCAGCTTACAACCTAATCAAACCAACCGTTAACAGCCGCGGAAACGCTGAGAAGATGTTGGGTTAGGTTAGTTGAAATTTGGTTGAGTCACGATAGTTTGAGTCAGTATAGGTCAGGTGAAGATAAGGGGAGCTAGCAG
This sequence comes from Platorchestia sp. MABIK, assembly GCA_014220935.1. Taxonomy (NCBI): domain Eukaryota; kingdom Metazoa; phylum Arthropoda; class Malacostraca; order Amphipoda; family Talitridae; genus Platorchestia; species Platorchestia sp. MABIK. Next base: position 29,705 of record JACJUY010004570.1, on the reverse strand, counting down.
AAGGTACAAACATATACATACATATACGAGGCTTCTCCTCCCTACGGGAAGCTTCTCCTACGAGGCTTCTCCTCCCTTCTCCTACAGCAGGTCACAATCAATCATATTAGTCACTCTTTGTCACTAGGAGGCGAGAGAGGCAGCACTTGCCGCACCAAAACTGCCCGGATCAGTGGCAGCCCAGCACAACCATCTTCCACAGTCTGGCCATAGCTGGTTTACCCCGACCGTTTCATTGAGTGCAGCCCCTCCCCCTGCGCAAGACAGGTCAAGCCCACCACGCTCGGGCAGGCGTCCAGTGACAGCGTCAAAAAATAATATGACCTCCTTATGCACTGCTTCCACTCACTTCTGTCGGCATGCATCCTTCTTGCAACGTCCACAGTCAGACCCCTCTCATACAAAGCACGTTTCACCCCATTCATCCAACTCATCCGTGGCCTACCTCGCACTCAAATACCACTCACTTTCGACGTATAAATCTTTTTTACCAGCCGCTCAACATTCATTCTTTCAACATGCCCAAGCCATCCAAGCCCTCTTTCATCCACCCGCCTGTTCATCTTTCTGACAACACCCGTCTGACCCCTAACCAACTTATTGCTGATCCTATCTCTTCAATTGTTACTCCATACATGCTTCTCAAGCACTTCATCTCAAACACATCCAGCTTCCTCCTCTCAGCTGCTCTCAAACCCCAAGACTCTGCTCCATACAGCAAAACTGGTACGATTAAGCTTTCAAACAGTCCCTCTTAGCACTCATACTCAAACTCCTGCACTCAAAAACTTTCCTCATTGCACCCAATGTCTTGCAGCCTTCACTCACTCGATGCCTCACTTCTATTTCCATACTATCCTTCACAGCCACGTCCAACCCGAGGTACCTAAAATGATCTACATCCTCTAACACTTCACTATTCATCCTCACATCCAATGTTCCAAACACTCGACCTCATGAACGTCTCATCACCTTACTTTTATTTACATTTACCCTCAATTTACGCCTTTCGCAGAATCTACCAAACTCTGCAACCAGTCTCAGCAGTTTTTCCTCCGAATCAGCCACAAGTGCTGTATCATCTGCAAACAACAGCTGACACACTTCCCAATTCATACCATTTTGTCCCACCAACCGCGCACCTTTTCCCAACACTCTGGCATTCACTTCTCTCGCTACACCATCCATAAACAAATTAAATAACCACGGCGACATCACATATCCCTGTCTCACACCTGTAACAACTGGGAAACAATCACTCACCTCATTCCCTACTCTCACACATGCTCTGCTATCAATATAAAAACTCTTGATCGCATTCAATAGTCTCCCACCCACTCCATACAAGCCTACCACCTGCCATAATGCTTCACGGTCCACCCTGTCATACGCCTTCTCCAAATCCATAAATGCTCAATTTACATCTTTTCCTTTTGCCAAGTATTTCTCACACCCCTGCCTCACAGCAAACATTTGATCCACACAACCTCTACCACTTCTAAAACCACATTGTTCTTCAGCAAGCACACCATCCGTCATCACTCTCTCTCTTCCAATTAAAACTCTTCCAAACAGCTTCCCAACGACACTCGGTAGACTTATACCTCTGGAATTACTACACTCATACCAGTCATCTTTCCCCTTATACAACGGAACTACACACGCGCTACTCCTATCTACAGGTACTTTACTAGCCTCAAAACACACATTAAACAAACGTGCTAACCATTCTACAACCGCATTTCCTCCTTTCTTTAAACATTCAACCGTGCAGCCATTCATACCTGGAGCTTTCCCATTTTCAATCATATTCAACGCACCTTTCACTTCTTCACTTCTTATTCGACTACTATTCACTTCTCCAAACACAGGCATTATAACATCACTTCCAACAGCTACCACTCTCGCAACCCTATCATCCTTCACGTTCAGCAGTTCCTCAAAATACTCCGCCCATCTCTTCCTCACATCACATCCCTCAACTAGCAGCCTACCATTTGCATCCTTCCCTCTTGCCTCACTGTCCACCTGTCCTTTCCTAGTTCTCTTCACTTCCTTCCAGGAAACCTTCCTTCTCTCCATGAAGTCCCCTTCTAACTTCCTCCGCCACTCCTCATCCACCGCCCTCTTTACTCTTCTTACTATTCTTTGTGCTTCCTTCTTCCTCTCCTTACACTCTTCGAAATTTCGTTGGCCGCCCCTTTGCAGCCACATTTCGAACTCCCCACGCTTTCTTCTCACAGCCGCTCCTACCTCTCCGTTCCACCATTCACTCCCCTTTCTAATCCCCCCTCAAACCTTTCTTACCCCACACACTTCCTTTGCACATTTCTCTACCGCATCTCTAAATAACTTCCCTTCCCCTTCCACTGTTTACATTTAACACCTCCCTTCCACTCCTCTTTTTTATACCTCCCCACACTCCCCAGACTCTCAACTTTCCCTCTACCAAATTATGATCCGATATCCCATTCACCTCACTATGGAAAACAAGCACATCATGCAAACGACCAATCACTCCCCTACCAATCAAAATATAATCCATCAGTGCTCCACTATCACACTTCCATTCACCCTCACATATGTATACTTGTTTATACTCTTTTTCTCACACATACTATTCACAATCACTAACTCACTCTCTACACACAATTCCACCAAATATTCACCATTCTCATTCACCCACCCCCCAGCTACTTCGTACCAGAAGAAGGTAAGTTAGGATAAATTAGGATGCGTTAACTTTGGATTAAATAGGTCAGGCTAGGTTGTGTTCGGGTAGGGCTGTGATAGGTTCGAATAAGTGAAGATAATAATGGTTGGGTTAGGATAAGTTTGGATAGGCCATGTTAGGTTAGGTTAAGACAGTTGAGGTTAGGTTAGGGTATGATAATGTTATAGGATGGGAAAGATCAGGTTTTGAAAGTGAAAAAACTGTGAATTTTTCTGCGCGTCAGAAAATGCCATGAATGACGGTACAGGAGACCTAGTTTAAGTAAAACATTCAGTCTATGTAACAATTGCTTTTGCAGTGCCTGAATCACCGAGAATTTCTCTAACTTAACCTAACATATCGTCTGTAGTCTACACGCTGCCCAGGCCTCACCCATCAGCCGATGACATCAGCCTCAAGGCTGAGTTTTGCCAATTTATTCTTTTCAAACGCGTAGCTTCTCTCATCGCTGTTCATATTTGAGTCTGTCGGAGGTGATTTTTTATTTTCAAATTTCTGAGCATAATTTTCCACAGCGCCGCTTAAAAGTTGAAAAAACTTTTCAAATGACGAACACAGAATCTTGATACATGCCATTCAACATTGGATCTCAAAATGTGCTAGCCACTTCAGAGACGGAAATGATGTTAGGTAGGGGCTAATTGGTCATTCTGCCTCGTTCAATTTATCAGGTTAATGCAAAAGTATCGACCAATCTTTGGAAGATTATTACACTGAGAATTAATGAAATGTGCGCCACAAGTCATGGCTTAGAGAAACCCCTGAAACTAATTTGTACTCTCTTCTTGAACACAGTTTGATTTTGTACAGAAATTTCGTGAGTTTCTACTCATGATTGCTTGATCAAATGATAGTACAAGAAAAGTTTCACTTTGAGTTTCTTAGTGATATCAATGTAAGTACAGCAGCAACTTCTATACAAAGCTCTTCTAAAATAATGCAATGAAAAAAGAAGCGTAAATTGTTTTTTGTTTTTTGGAGTGGAGATTACAGTTTGAAAAATAAGCAAAAAGAACGACCTCAAAAACTCGCAAACATGGTGTCGAAAGCCACTGTTTCAGAAAATCTTACTATTACTCAAAAACTTCATATTGTCTTAGAAAACCCCCACTAGATAACAAGCGAAGCATTTAAACGTGGTCCTGACAACCGCTTTACGACAACTGAAAAAGTATCGGAATTGTTCCAGCAGCTGGAAAATGAGTCCCCCACCAGCTATTTCTATAGAATCTGTAACACACTCGGCAGACTAAAATCTCTTAGAAAAGCTTCGTTGGGAAATATTGTTCCATCATTTTTATTCATATGACCTTGCACTCAATGACTATCATTTCCTTCGAGAACTGTACAAGTATTTGAACACGTAGGATAGCAACGTAAATAGAAATTGATGAAAAATTGAATTCATATTTTCCTACAAACTTACTGAATTTTACAACCGGAGAATTTGCAGGTCTTGGTGGATAGATTGACGGCATTGAGAGCAATTCAGACCGTTTTCGCAAAAAAATCTTCATACTGTTCGATTTTTTTTCCTAACAATGCCTTTGAAGTCAGACATTTCTTTTGCCCGAACCGGATCGCTTGCTGTCCATGACGAAAAAACTTCGAAATAAAAATCTAGAGCAAAAGCCAAGACAGACAGTGTCATTAAAATTACACATCGTCTCTTTGAGAGCTTTCTAGGCCTTGATCTATTTATGAAGAGAAAATAATTTAGAAAATATTACTATGGAAGTAAATTAGCACGCGTTTCGGTACCAACCGTTCCAAAAATAAACTAAAAATGCTACAATACTCGTCAACGGGAAGAATGGAGCCTGAGACTATTATGATTGAGCACTTTGCAAGGATGTGAGATCATGTTTAAGGTTGTGCATGAAAAGCGACTGTAATATCTATGAATTAGTAGAACGTAATGATGACATCTGGAACGTAAATTTAAATTAGAAACGTGATCGTTGGTGGGATTTAATTGCAGAGTGGAGGAACGACACTCTAGCTCCAGTTATATGAGGTACGCTCTATGCTTATTTCGTTCAATAGCGGCACCTAATCACATACTTTCTGCCCCAAAATCAGTTTAACACGTTCCCCGCGTATTGTGCCATATGTGTACCAACCGGTAAATTGAAAGTAAATTACAAGTATAAATGAACGACATTTCATTTTTTTCGCGACCTCTTGAAGAAATAACTGTTATCTTACCGTGTGAAACTTACCATGCAATTGCATCTGTTATATTTATTAGCAAGGATGAAAATACATTCGAGCATTCAAGTCGATTTCTCTATTATGCTACTTTCAACCAAGCCAAACGTTTACAACAGTGGAAACGCGGTGCACGTTCTACAACTAAGACTGGAGATTTCCTCTCGAGTACAAATGAACGAAGAAGCTCGCTGTGTCAAGCATGTTTTGCTACCGTAGAATAACACGTTTTGGTGCCATTAACTTTGAACTGAAACAAGCAAGACCAAAAATACTCAAGCCTTGGCTTGAGAAAGAAGACTGCCAGAAGACTGGCGTCTGGTGACAAGAAAGTGTCCACACAGCGACCTGGCGCGAGGGTGAGAGTCCTCGCACAGCTGCTTCCCTCACACTGCAATCCTAGTACGACTGAGCATAAAGAGTTACTAAAAAATGCGAAAATGGGCAAAAGCTTTTGAAGTCCGTTAATTAAACATTTAATTAAAAATCAGGTTGCACACGTAGCAAGACGTGATAAAAATCGGGCGACTGTTTCGAAGTACAAGAATATGCTGGATGTTAGTAAAGTTATATCGAAAGTCATAATATGAGCAATGTCATCTATATTATACATATTATTGAATAAATCGAAAATAACTCTAAATTGATTACTTACTTATGCACAATTATTGGTCCTTCCTCGGTCTGCAATTTCACTTTAATTTATTTGTTCGCAAATATTCATTCAAACGATCACTTCTCAATTCGTTGACTGATTCCAGCAAGTCGGTTAATTAATTAAACTAGAGGAGGTGTTAACTTCACGCCCGTCTGTCAGCGAGCTAGCGCTCACTGCGCCGTCACCGCGTAGTACGGGGGACTATTTAATGATGTGTTTCATTAGACTATCTGTGCTTAGTAAATACTGTCTCACAGGGGATTTAAATTTTCGTTCACATTTCTATAACCTGGGATGAGGAACTTCAACTAGAGTTTGGTTGAGATGTGGCTTTCCTCAAGCAAGGTTTTCTTCAACCAAAGACTATGATGAATTAATGCTTCCAGTCGACAGCCACGAGAGAGCAAAAGAGAAATAGACAACTCCTCCACGCACACAGGCTGGAGGTTTACTGACCACGGCACGGGCCTGAGGCCTGACAGCCTGGGACTCCAGCTTCCGACTTCCCTTGGCCTACGAAATTCTCAAAAGTTGTACTGCAGGCTTTCTTTCTCATATCCGTATTTCTAGTATTGAAATTTTCTCATGCATGAACAGAGCATTGTCATTCGAGACACGTTTCAAGAAGTGGGAAAATAGTTGAGAATATTTAGAATATACGAACGTTGGTTCTCTAAAAAATGAGCGTAATAATTTTTCCGCGCGAGGGGGCGCTGCTGTTTAGATGAGTTCACATCAGATGTTGATGTGTCAAAGCCATGTAGCCATTTGAGGATATCAAACGCTACGAGGGATGCCGAAATTCCTGAGTCGAGCAAGATTCTCCGCATGCCTCGCATTTCCAGTGAACTTCGGCTACAGTTGGCCTGACATTTTACTCAGAAGTGACTGCATCAGCTGCGTTTGATACATCAGCCAAGTGCAAAAAATTAAATTAATTTAGCTCTATTCTTGAAAATAAGATATTTAAGTAACTTGATAATTAATTGTATAAATTGGTAGGTAGGCATGGTTTTTACGGTCGCAAAATAGTTCAACATTCATTAAGAAAATTTCTATACCAAACTTAGTGAAGACACATCGCGATATATTCTTAGGTAAACGGACATTTGGCCTGATCGTACCCAAAATACACTGTGTGGAGTTATTATAATGAAATGAGCCAAGAAGAACAGAAGTTTATTCCTGAAACCTAACAACAATGCCAAAATATTGGAATGGGGGTCACACGGGTGTGTAAATATTGGGTGATAGAGACATGTAATTTGATAAAAAAAATTTAAAGTTAGTCACTGACGATAAGTTCAGGTTAGTTAAGGTTGAGTGGGAATAAAATAAAATAAGGTTAGGTTACGCAAGCTAGGTTTCCTTTTATTTTCCTCGCAAAATAAGGAATGTGCGTCGGTGATCTTGTGGCGACAATGATGAATACCATTATTACTAAAATTATCACTATTTTCATTATTGCAGTACTTGCACCTTCAAAAATGTTATTCTGCCTGAAATACATTTTACGTTTTTTCAAAACTGAAAACGGAGCTAATTTTCTTCCAGCCTTTACTTACCAATTTTAATGTACTGTATTCTAACTTAATCAAACCTAATCTATCCTAAATATATTTATCTTATCCTACCCTGTCTCTACCAAACCTGAATTAATATAAGTTATCGTAACTGAACTTGTCCTCAAATAACTTGACGTAACCTAACCTAACCAATTCTAATCTAACCTATCTCGACCTCACCTTTGTTGGGTCAATTTACCTAAACCTAACCTATCGTAGAATCAACTCTTGTGAGCTAATCCTAACTAATCCAATTCTAAACAATCTAAACCTATCCTATCCTAACCTTTCCTAACATAACCTATCCCCACCTAACCTATCCATTTGCAAACCTAACCAAATCTAACCTAATTTATCCTGGCCTATTTATCCGTCAGGTATTCAAAGGCAAACCATGAAATTTTGCTCTGCCATGAGCGTGCTCCCTTGAAGCAAATACTGAATCAAGCACGGAATTCTTCGTACATATTCAGATGCCTAATTGTGTGCTCACGAGATGCAATCGCACGAAGGCAATTAAAAAAGAGTAAAATGAAATGTCTTTTTGAAGCCACATAGTTGAACAGTTTAACTGTGTTACAGACCTTATATTTAAAAACGGGTACATTTGACTGCCATATAGGAATAACAACTACGTTAGCTAGATTACGCGGCTCATCAAAAATGGCCCTTATAGAAATGGTGATGTTCGGTAAAACGCATAAATCAATTACTGTTTTTATATGAACAGAGTAAAAGGTACCTCAGACCCCGTTTTATACATCGCGAGTCTCGGGCTCAGATCACGATTCTTGCTTTTGTGTCGGGCTTAATGACAATATTTCCGCACACGTTTTCAAACGTGTTGATCGAGTGTATATGTTGCGGACTAATTCATGCAAAGCTTTCAAAGTGTAATGGACGGAGGAATGGCTCTTATCATAGTACAGATTGTTGGAGTTCACGGGGTGTTAAAATTCTTATGAGATCATTAATCATCTTTACTGGAACGAAAACAAATTTGATTTTCAACACAGAGCACCGTTTCAATGTACAAACGTCGACTCTAAGCTCAGATAGTTTCCTAATATTTATTTTGTCACATTTCAAAATGCAAAAACACTTTACTAATAAAGCCAGACTTTTTCTAGATTCGGGTTTAAAGTAATCAGTACGGTAAACATGGCGCATACTTAAAATATCGATTCCAATAAAAAGTATAAATGAAGTGCAATTTTTAACCATTTAACCCCTTTCCCAACAATTTTTTTTGTTAAAAACGCTTATTTTTCAGGCTAATTTTTTTATTTTGGTTCTATATCTTTTGATTATCAGAAGTATTCAAGCTTCTGAGGGAAGGTACATATTCACTATCTTCCGTTGACCTAGACATTTGGGGTGTAACACTTGAAAATGCTACAAAAAATGAATGCAAATGTGGATGCAAACAACACCCATCTGACGACAATGTCTGTCAGAGCAGGTCTAGTAACAATGTCCTTGAAACCCCACAGCTCTACCCTATCGTCTCTGCCAGGCGTACGATTTGACGAGAATACTCGTTTCACACGTAGAATGGCTCACAAAGGCTTAAAATCGACGAGTAAATACGAATGTAGCTGTTTTTTTAAGGTGAAATTTTAGAGAGTATACTTGTCGGCGACTGAAAAAAAGAACATTTTATGAAGACGAGTATGCACATTTCTGCTGGGGAAGGGGTTAAATGATATTTTGGTTGAACAGTTGTACAGCAATAAAACATGCGAGTTTTCATTTAGTGTAGACTTAAATTTGCTTATGGGTTTTATTATTTAAATGTATTGTTTTTTAATGGTTTACGAATTGAAGTATTCAAATGCGGATTGTCATAAAATAGTTTTGACTCGTGGCGTGTACAAAAAAAAAAATGATTGGGAATAGCTCCTTGACATTCATGAGCATTTAATTGATGTTTGAGGTTCACCCTGGTCATGCAATGTGTCAAGAGACATATATTCTTTTGTGGCACATTTAAAGTGATAAATGACACTGGCGCTGTCTAGACTGCTCACTACTCTTTGAAATAGCTTATTTTCATGGACGTCAATAATTTTAAGATTTTCAGAGAACAAATAAATATCAGCTTTAGAACTAAGATCCGTAAGTTAAAAAAACGTTTTATGATATTTCTAATGATTCATGCACCTATATCTCAATTTACAAAAACTACTGCTATTTTTTATGAACTATAGTATTATGGAACTGGTTTTTATTAGTAGCTCACATAGTTAGTCTGAGGCTCCGTTTTCATGGCAAAGATGTTTTCACAGAAGAAAGAGAAAGTTCCATTTAGCATGGACTGAGGAAAACGTGGACTCTAGACTCAAGGTGTACTCGCACACCGGATGCCCTGCGCATAGAAGAGACAAATAAGGAAGAAAGCGGAAGAAAAGACAAAGAAGAGACAGCAAAGAAAGTTTGAAAACTGAAGGATGCAAAGTGGACTCGAAAGGCAATAATCCCGAAGGTATTGCTGAGGTAACTTAAGCCTATGTATTGCTGAGGTAACTTAAAGGAATCGTACCTCTTTGATTATGTAGAAATCGTAAAATATTTCAAAACTTCGATAATAGGAAGTATAGGATATAGGAAGTGTAAGGAGTCAGGTAAGTCCCGTAAAGAAATGACGCAGGACGTTGCTGTGGAAGCTCCTTCGTCTCTTTATTACTTTATAATAATTGCATGGGGCCTAGCTGGCCCCACAAATGAATTGAAACAAAAAAAATTAGGATGATAACTTTTCTGTATTTGGTCTTTATTGAAAAGTAACAATTTTGAGGTTTCAAAATACACCTTCTCAGTCAGTTTTTGAGCTATAGTGGCGATATGGGTATCATTGAATGCGGGAAGGCTTGGGCAATAAAGTTAAGGCTTAAAATTTTCCAATTTTGTCTTTGATCAAAAGTTGTCACGTCACAAGTACGAAATTTTACGAAAAAAAGTTGAACATTTCTTGATTTCTTTTTCAAATTTAAAAGCAGGAATTTTGAAAGTGATAGACCGTAAATTTATAACCCAATTCTTACCGCATCCAGTGATACCCAAATCATCATTGTAGCGCAAAAACCGACAGAGAAGACACATTTCAAACCCCTCACTAAAATCCCGTTTTCTGTACGGATCTCGTTTTCTATGGGGAGATCGAATTTTTTACACGACATCAATAGTGTTATTTTTTGCGTTTTTTCTATGTATACCAAATTTTAAGATCCTAGGTCCAACAATAAAAAAATTTCTGAAGGAGTACCATTCCCTCAAAACCATCTCTCCTGGTGGCACGAGTCCCTGGGGCATAGGATTGAGAAATCTGACAAACCAAACCTGCGTGTTTTCTGAAAGGCACTATTGTTGTTCATTATGAAACGTTTTGACTGTAAAAATTTATGATACATAGGAGGCCAAATTGTTACTCACTTAGTGCGCTCTAAGCAACTACGGACTAATGACACCTTATTTTAAGGACAGCGTAAAATTTTAACAGGCTAGTTTCTCCTGCGTGAGCAGGCTTTTCATCTCACAAATAAATCTCAACACCAAGTTTTCCGTAGAGTTCTTTAAAATTTCCAATCATTCAATATTTTCACCTATAATACATATATCGCGCATTCTTATCTGCCGTGCAATAACGGTGAGGGCGGTATCGTGCTTAACATCAAGTCGCAGATTTGCAGATCTACAGTCGCATGCATGAACAAGTTTCTTTAATTTCTATGAAAAGGTATGAAAAGGAATCAGATGAATTTGGGGAGAAGGTCACTAAGCACAATAAAACAAAAAATTGAGCTGTTAGTACAAAACAGTTGCACTCATGTAGAGAGAAGGCAAGGACCTGCAAACAAGTCAGTAAGCACCATCCCTACAGGAAAGGAAGAAAAGAATAGAAACGAAAGAAAAAAACAGTTTATTTTCAATGAGGTTGATGCATGAAATGTATAACATTGGGTATTAAAATATCTCAACGTTAAGATCCTTAGTTGATATTCACACATGAGTATCGCAATACCCATGTCAATTGTTGAAACAAATGATTGAGAAAAAAACTCGAAAAAATGCATTCAGATATTTTAATATTAAGATCCTTAAAGTTGATATTCACACGTGGGTATAGTAATACCCATGTCAACTGTAGAAACAAAAATGACGCAAAAAAAAAACAGAAATAACGAAAAAAAACAAAATTTAACGAAAAAACAAAATATTATGACGGAGAATAAGTTATAATTTGACCTTTTTCGTCTAACGAGGTTGGACGAAGGAAAATCTTTGAGGGAAGAATGAATGCAATGCGACATAAGGATATTTTTTTCATACATCTTCTAAAGAGTGCTTCAGCCCTGAAATATGGTTGTGGTTTTATGTGCCGACAGGATAATTATCCAATGCACATAAATAAAATAATTCAGGAATGGTTGGGCTATAATGATATTTATACCATAGAATAACATAAAAAATTTCTGAAATAATTGGAAATGAGTGAGCTTGCTAAAAATCCAAAAATATGTGACAGTTGAAGAAAGTTCGGGAAGAGTAATGGATAAAATTTCTAGGTTGTTTTTACAGAAATTTCAACATAACCTGAAGGAAAGGCCCGAGGCCGAAAGTCAAGCAAAGGCTGTACAACTTAATATTAATTGAATGTACAAAAACCACTTGCTCAGTCATTTTAACTGTTAATAAAGTTGTAATAGAACATTGTTAATAATTTTACATTCTATATTCGTATAGAAAATGTTTTTACGAATGCTCGTCGTAAAGTACTTTAAAATAAAAAAACACTATTCGAAAGAAAAAAATGACAACGTACTAAAAGAAGAACAATTTATCAAATATATTTAATATCTATTTTTTCACCATTTAAGGGTCATTCCACCCGAATACTGCTGCGTAAAGAAGCCACCTGATTTACAGGGCATTTTTGAAGGCCTAATATCATAGACTGATTACTGGGTGCGCATCTGTTTTGACCTCGCTTCCGACACATTCTTCTTAAAAATTTAACATTTTGTATAAATTTCAGAACTAAACTTAAGGAAAAAAGGAAACGCTAGTGAATAAACTCTTCACAAATCTTCTCCAGCCTAATGTTGTAAAATTTCAGTTATGAAATGTTTCAATAGACCAATTTAGTTTTGAGTGGGAGAAGTGGGGAAATTTCAATTTCCGAAGCATTTTTCAGAATTCAGATATTTCATTAAAAAATTAATGAAACCTGAGCAATTAATTAGATCTTGATTATATCATCAAGTAAACAAAAAAAAAATTGTCTCAAACTTTACAATAGAACAAATTTAAATCTCTAAACCTTCGATTCGACACAAACATTTATTCTGCAGCAGTAATTTTAGCAATATTTCTAAATTTTCCCAACAGTTTTCAGATATATTTATTGAAGAGCAAGTACAGCACTCAGATTTGAGTTTCCAATTTTTTAAATACAACTTTGGAATGTAAACTTGATTTGAATTTCTGGAATATTTTTCCAATAGGAGTAAAATTATGAAACTATACGGAGTGCCACAAATTTTGCGACACAACCCTTACCTTTTCCAAATGACAAATCTTGAGCGACTATGTCGGTAGGGATGTTTTCATGTCAGTTCGAGGTCAGTCTAAAGAATCACGATCTTTGTTCGAATCATTATTCGAACTACGATTGCATTCGATTTGACTGTTTGATATGGTAACGAACAATAATTTTGAGACGTAAGTAACACTACATTGATTACTTTTCGCTTTGTATAAAAATTACTTTTACGGTTCAGGTTGGTTTCCGCCACTGTACCATCAAAATGAAAATATTTTTCTTGTAAGAAAATTCCACTCTTATCAGGCACAAATGAAGTATTTTCGAAACATCGTGTGTCATATTTCGTCATGTTTCAATTGAAATGTATCAAGGAATTCATCAATATTGCCTTTTCCATGTTGAAAAAGAACAACTACTTCAGTTTGATTATAATATTTTCAAACGCATTTATCACTAGTTTATACTCTGGCTGATGTGTTGATTTACTATAAAAAGATGAATAAATTCAATGAATGTTTCCGACAGAAGTTTCAACAGCAACGTCGTACTACAACTAGATCTTCCGATTACGATACATCTTATACTCAGAAATAAACAAACACGGAAAGAACGCGTCTAAAATATTGCGTAATGAGCTGCTGACGCACGAACCGTTAACTCTGCGCGGAGTGGCATTTACAGACCTTGAATTTACTTTGTTTGTCCTTTTATGTTCTCCGACACCTTTACAGACATCTCCACAACCTGGCAGTGATTTTAAAGTATCATATTTATTGAATTAAATTTTTTACAGTAGGTGAACGATTAAAAATGGTACATGCAGGGCATTTGTATTCGCTTTTATTTCAACGAGGTTTTTTCCTTTCCCTGGTTTCTGTTGAAAAACTCACGAGCACTTTTTATTTCTTAGCAGCCAGTTGGAAATGCCATAACGTTTGTAATACAATCCAGGTCATTTTAACGTTTATTCCAATTTCTATCATTGTTGTGAATAGAATGATACTGTCCATATTTGATCTAGTCAATGCAAGTTCGTGAAATTTGTTTTTAATCAACTTCAAAGTCAGAGTAAAATTCGTCATTGTATCGTTTTCTCGGATAGTAACAACAATGTTTTTTGTTTCCAAGTTCTGAGAAGAAAATCATCGAATGATTTTGCATGGACTTCATCTAATAACAACAACATTTCAAAAGAAAGAATTTATAATTATGTAAATACACCTTAGTATCCAACATTTTAAGAGCTGAACAATAACTCAAGTTTTTAACTCGACCATTGATGTAAAAGGGTTCACAAACATTTCAGATTGAGAAAATTTAGAATAAAATTCCTACTCAGTATTATCTTGGTTAAATATTTTCGATGAAGTAGAGAACGAATGGGTATAAAGTAGATCCAAACGTAGACTGATAAGAAAATTGAAAAAATGCATGGATCGTACATTTTACGTGAGCATCTTGAGTACAACTTGATGCACAACTCGGTCTAAAACTTTGTTCATGTTTACTCTAAAAAATCAGAGTCATTCAAGTGATTATCAGAGAAATTACCGTCACCGTTGTCGTTCCTAGGGTTTTGTAGAACAACTTCGTTCTTCCGCTGTGGAGGTTCACGTGAACTCTTCATTGACCCATCTTCTTTTCCGACGTTGCAATGATGATCACTTCTTTCCGGCTGCACTATGTAAGTGCGGGCAGCGTCCATTTCTCTTCGTGTAGGTCCCCTTTGTGTAGGTTCCCTTCGTGTAGGCTCCGCCGGAGAAGGCCGTACTGCCGTCGTAGATTTGCAAACTTTAGAAATGTGGCCTGTCTTCCCACATGTATTACACTTCAGTTTCAATGCATAGCAATTCTTTGCAAGATGCTTTTGCTTAGCTCCGCAACGGATGCACGTGTAGTTCGGCTGTAACTTTTCTGTTGTGAAAAACGATGAAGATGAATCCTCACGAATAATATCTTGCGCATCGGAACTTAACTGTTCGATGAGTTTGGCATGTTCAACACACTCGTTGAATGTTTTTCCGTTACACTTCTGTAGAATTGCACTGAGAATTTGCGATGAACGAAGACCTGCCACGAAAGCATCTCTCAACAGACGATCACGACAGCAATTATTGTAGTTGCACGCAGATGCTAAGTTATTTAACGTTTTAGCAAAAATTTCTATGGATTCATTAACACCTTGCTTTCTGTTTAGAAATGTAACTGATGCGCCCACAATAGATTTCTTGATTTCAAATTGCTGTATTAACTTTTCTTCTAGTTCATCAAACGTAGCATCAGAGAGTAACGTAGGTTTAATTCTTCGTTGTAGATCAGTAATGATGTTTACAGGCAAGGCTTTAACTAAAATACTAGCTTTCTTACTGCCATGGTTTCCCGCCTTCTGAAGGGGGTCTGCACACTGTACGTTTAAACGTTGTAGAAATTCGCACACTGTTTCCACTTCAATGTCGAATGGAGGACAGCTGAATGTAGAATACGCCATCTTGGTTTCAGAGCACTTGTAAGGTTCAAATTCACTTCAGAGATTCGAAGTCTTCGTCGCCAATTTGTAGTGTCGTACTATCGACACAACTTGAGGTATTGTAGCAGAAGCCTTAACTTCACTTCAGTTCCCTGAGCCGCAAACTCGGGAGAAGGATAAGTATACGCTCAGCAACGCTCCTAATAATGTACTAACTCCATCGGTGACAGATCTTCCTTATAACTAGTCATGCCCGGAAGTCAAACAAAGACTTTCCGGGGCTCGTAATCTTCGCAAAGGCAAGACACCATAAAGGACTTGCGTAGGTCAGAGTTCCGGCCGTTTATGGCTCTTCCGGCTCCAAGACATGCGAAACCCAAGTGAAACAAAGACATCCGGCGGCGCCTGCCTTGCAAGGCTCACTGCGAGATATAACAGTTCAGGACTTGGTTCACGACTTGATTCTTGATTTGGTACATAACTTGACATAGAACTTGACTCTTAATTTGATCCCCGCGTTAGTTTTTCCACTCTTATTGTTTCAACTCCAAAACGAGCTTTGCCTTCTTCATCTTTTCACAGAATGGTTTAATGATTTTAGCAACTTTTCCCCAACGTTTGATTTTACTTTCAGTTTTTTCTGATGTAAGTACTAATGGAATCAATCATTTTATAGTATTTGAATTCTTCTATGTCTGAAAATTCA
Organism: Platorchestia sp. MABIK; assembly: GCA_014220935.1. NCBI lineage: Eukaryota > Metazoa > Arthropoda > Malacostraca > Amphipoda > Talitridae > Platorchestia > Platorchestia sp. MABIK. Next base: position 13,819 of record JACJUY010004570.1, on the reverse strand, counting down.
AACTGAAATAACTTTATCTCAATATGGGTTTATTTTGAACTCAAGTTGAGTTCAGTTGTTGAGATCCATGAAAGAACATTAAAACTTTGATGCTAGACCAAAAGTTTCCCCTGCATTTTTTAGGATTTTCCCAATTTCACAAATATCACATTATACTTCGAAAATTTTTGTGCATAGAAATTTCCAATATTCTACACCTTTCATATTTTTCATTTCAACCTATTCCTTATTGTTTTGTAGACGATATTTTGCAGATGATGAAAAGCTCATTAGTAAAATTTCGTAAATAGTCTTTGAGAGTATTTACTTATTTCACTGATCTTGACCCGATCTCCAAAATTGAATTTGGTTTTTCAAAACTTTTCAGTCAGTGAGACAATACAACCGTTAACCTTTTTGCTTTTCTGTATCAATGACCTTTGGTTAGATCTAATTTCTACCTATCTATGGAAGCGGTTATTGTAATTCTGAGTTAGATCTTGAGGAATATCAACCCATTTGTTAAGTATTAGAATGTGTAAAATGCTTTCTCATTCTAGATTTGATTACTCATTGGAGTCGTTCCGCAACTAGAGCTTTTGATCCATTTTCTGTACTTAATCATGAATTCCATGATTAAAGTTTCCAGTTTGAATGTTGAATGCAATTCTTTCTTTGGGAAAAATTTTCAGAGGAAGATTTGATTTTTTCACATTACGTTTCTATATTAATGGGAATCACCCATGTGTATTTATTAAAGATTTCAGCGACTGAAAGCAATGCAGTTTCTTTTATCACCCTTGTATTTTTGAATGTTCGAGAGATCAGTCAAATCAACCTATAGTTGATGGTCGACATTTGATCCTTCAAATCTTCTAGTACTGAAACGAGGTTTTATAGGTAATACAAATGTGAATTTTTTTGGACAATACCTATTTCACACTTGAGAGAGAAACCACCTCAGCGAAAAACTTCATTTATTCATCAACCTTGATTGTGAAAACAGGATAAATTCAAAATTTTATCGCTCACTTCAGTGAGCTCGATATAAAGTTTCTGGACTGGCAAAACCTGCCCAACATTTTTCAGCCATTATACAATTTTAGTAGCTCGTCTTGCTAGAAGTTATTCGTCAGCATCTATCTTCTATCTTTTTTATCTATCTTCTATTTTCCACCTTCTATCTTTTATTTTATGACATTGTGAGCGCAAAATGTGACGACGTTTACAAGCTTGATGGAGTGAAACGTCTTTAAATCTTTTTTGAATTCCCTATTGAAGTTTCATTCCTGGACTACAAAAGAAATAATTGTGTGAACATTGAATGATCATTTTGAAACTTTTTTGTATTGAACGAACATTAAAAAGAAATTTAAATGTATTTCAGGAACAGGAAGCTTATTCAGCATTGTATTCATAATTCCTCTTCCGTTTTTTTACATAATACTACAACAGAATACATAATACTTTTACATAATACTTTTGCAGAATACTACGACATAGGCAAAAAATGTTTTTTGTTTTTTATTTTCTGTTTTTAATTTTCTATCAACGACTATTTTCTGTCTATGTTGTAGTATTCTTTTATATAGTGTGTTTTAATTTACTCACATTCGTTTTGTTTTTGTCGGAGAATTCTTTTGCTGAAGAAGAACTTTTAGTTCGAAACGTTCAATTTTATTCATTTAGACTTTAGTATTTGTGTTAATAAAATGACCATACGTGCAGCGATTTTCCCCTTACTTTTCATTTTAACTTTCTCATGGTACCATGGCTTTACTGAAGGCCGCCATTGTTCAGGTGATATCCGAAATGAATAAGGACCACTGAATTTCAGCTGGTCGACGATTTCGGTCCCGTATAGAAGCCGTCATTGAAGCCAGAGGTGATTTCATAGCACAATCGGAAAAAAGTTTAAGGATATTTGCTTAAATAAAATTCAACTATGTACATTTTTGCTGAAATATTGTTGTTTATTTGATATGATAAAAACATCATCAAATAACCCTCGTACTCTGTAAGTCATCAATACTTTTCAGCTTTATTGCAAAACTACCTGCTAAGTTTAACTTTTGTACTTCTTTTTGAAATATATTCGTGATTCTTTAAGTATTTTATTCATTTGCATAATAATATTTTGCGCCTTACCATTTAACATGCTTGCATATGGTATATGTCATGTTTTAATTATTTATGATTTACATTTCGAAACTCCCTAAGCAATTCTATACATCCAGGGTTTCCAAAAAAAACGATGTACAATTTTCAAGGGGGGCCTCCCTTCATGCATTCGTGAGCCGAGCCGCGTATAAGCGCTCGTCGTGTCTGTGCAATCGCATTTTGACTGAGCTTTCCCCGTACAGAGTCCAATGCCGCAGGATTTCAACCCCGCCCACCCCTCTCCCTCCACCTCCGAGCAGCTACAGCACCACCTTCGAGCAGCTACAGCATTGTTAGGTTAGGGTGATTTAGGTTAGGTAAGTTAACTTAAGTTAGGGTAAGTAGGTTTGGTTAGGTTAGGTTAGGTTGGGTTAGGGTAGGCCAAGTTCAGTTAGTTTACGATTAAGTTCAAAAAGTTAGAGAATCCCTGTTTTTGAGTTCCGAGATGGAGGGTCGAATGGCGAAACACCATTTAATGCAGGTTAACTTTGGTATTCCGCTGTAGTATCCACTTACTAAGTACTTGTCGTGGTTATAATGCAGTGATTAATAATAACTGTAAAGCGAACAGATAGGTTGATAAACCTCAGTAGTACTACATAGTTAAAAAATTTGGGCGAATGGCAACTTCATGTAGCAGCTCGGAGGTGGAGGGAGAGGGGTGGCGGGGTCGAAATCCTGCAGTATTAGACCCAGTGCCACCCGGTATAGCTAAATCTTTTGGTTGGCTTACATTCAACGCTTTTTAGGTTGAAATCTTAAAATTTTCTCATTCATCAACACGAATTTCATCACAATTCGTTAATTTTGTGGTTAAGTTCCAGTGCTAATTCTTACTGACGATAAATTTCTGTTACACTAATGAATATTAGTGAGTTAAACCATACTTCACGACATCCTTTTCAATTATCACTTGTTTCGGCATATTCATATATAACTGTAGCTTACTGTTAGGCGCCAGTCTGGATATTCTCGCCTCTTTAGAAATAATGTTCGTCAAAATTTAATTCATGTATCATAGATACTCGCCAAACCCCCTTCAATCCGGCTTGTCCGAAATTCGACAGAGCGACTAAATGCAACTGGTCCGCTCCCTGGAATTTCGAACAGCATAACGGAGAGCGACTGAAAAAGCTCCCTGAAAAATTTGAGAACCGCCTGATCTGTATCGAAATCTGCCGCAACTAATACTATCTTCTTGCCAATAAACTCTGGAAATAAACCGAGTATTATCTTCCCCGAGAAGAATACTGGCTCCCAAGAAGGACCAGCTTACGAATTATCAATAGGGCCGAACAGGATTCGCGCACCTAAAATTCGGGCACCCAAGAAGGACCAGTCGAAATAATTATCAATAGGGCCGAACGGGATTCGCGCAACTAAAATCATCTATCAACTGTCTTCCAAGAAGGACCAGTCGAAATAACTATCAATAGGGCCGAACAGGATTCGCGCACCTAAATCATCCATCAACTGTCTCCCAAGAAGGACCAGTCGAAATAATTATCAAATCGGGCCGAACAGGACTCGCCCCCCTAAATAATCTATTACTGGCTCCCAAGAAGGACCAGCCTCAATAATTATCTAACTATTGGCGTCAAACAGAACAGCCTATCAAATCGAATAAAGCAAATATATATAACAAGTGGCGCCCGAACAGGGACAGCCCAAGAAAACTAATACGAAATATTTAACACTTACACTGTCGTTTTTTCACAAACTGTTTCAATTTCGTAACAATATTGGCCATAGAAGTATGACGATCGATTAACCAAATGCTTCCGTGTTTGTAAATTAATTGTTCTGTTGTCATAGTTGTTCGAATACTTGTGAAGCTACATCCACATAAATTTTGGAACTATTTAGGTTATTTTTACTCCCGAGTTTCCTCATTTTTCTTTGAGTATTTTTTGGGGTTCCTCACAATATTCCCAAAGAAAAACGCAAAAGTTTCATTAATATTCTTTTTGCTTTCACGGATTTTTCCTGTCGTGAGAAATAATAGGAACTTAAAACTTTATGAACGTTATTACTTGTGAACCTTGTGAACCTAGATGCATGAGTATGTATGTGTGTATGTGGGCGTATTGTGTGTATGCAAATAGGTTTGCATGTGCGTATATCTATGCACATGTACACTTATTTGTGTACTGAACTAGTAACTAGAATTTGGACTAGAAATACCGCTTTTTTCTGCTCACTCTCAACTTGGAACATTACCAAACTGGTTATCTCTCTTTACTATTGTAAAGTATTCGCAAAAAAGTATAAATATGTTCTGTGATCACCCATTCATGTTTTTCTAAGATGTTTAACAAATGACCGTTATGTTAAAATTTTTTAATTAGCAAAGCAAAACTTGAAATTTTCATAGCTTTCATGGTATCCGTGTGCATGTATGTGCCTATGAATGCGTACATTCATGCACATGTACGTTCATTCATAATCTTACCCACATCAGTTTTTTACAAAATTTCTGATCAAGCGACTTGCATTCATCTTATGAACTTGCTGTGTGGGCTAAAGCGCGCTCCTTTAGGCAGTCACTTCACTTTTCCCCCCATTTTTCGCGCTCACTCGAAATGATATTTATGAATATCTGCCGAAACAAATGATTCTAATATTATCCCATGATAACAAGAAATTCAAAGCTTATATGCCATGTGCATGTAAACTGCCATAAGTGTTTTCAACCCACAAAGTTCATTATCTTTATTGCTCTCATGATTAACAAGCGGTATTCAACCTAAATAAACCAGCTTTGTGTTACATTTTTATGTTTTTCTTTTCATTTTTGTGCAAGCATCAAACTAGACCGTCATGGTACCTATGTATGTATATCAATTACAGATATTTTGCACCATGTTTCCGAGATAATGTGACTTTTCTATTCTAAAACCCTTATAGGACATTTATGCTTTCTTCTCTTGTTCACGTCCAAAAATGTTCTTGTTAGGCTTGTGTAGTGCAAATTATCATATCATCTCTTATGCTCTAGAGTATATTATGACAACCCTACATAGGTGGTTGATCTCACGTTTTTCTCCAATTATGTTGTACTGTGGAACCGTGGTTGAACAATCGTTTTCATGTTTCTGACTCAGTAAGACTGTTTTGTGCCACTATTATTGGCACGGAAATATCATAAATTCGTGGGGTGATATAAGATATTTTCCCCAACTCCCTTGATTGGAATACTAGTTTGTGCTGAATAGTTTACGCTGATATTTGCACACATGCTTATTTTTGTATTTGTGTACGTGTGCACGCTATGTGTGCGTAAATGGTTAGATGTGTCACTACATAGCACATCATTTCACTTCAAATTATAGAGCATTTATAAAAAATATGTATAAATGTTGTGCGATCACCCATGTATGATAAGTAAGATGCTGATCAACCAATGATCTTTTCGTTACAATATTTAATTAGAAATTATAAGCAGAAACACATCCTAAAAGAGTAGTTACAAACCTCTTTTGCTCATTATCCTTTATTTCAGTACATCGCCCAGCATTTTTGTCGAACGCATAGGTATTATGATTGCCTTGATGCATTAGAAACTTAAAAACGAGTAAAATTCCAAGTAAATTAATTATACTTAATTGGAAAACGTTTCGGAGTCCAGCTCCATCATCAGTTCAAAAATACAATTCATTATGTCTGCAATAAAAGAAGAAACAAAAATGTTGCACAGTCATTAAAACAGATCACTGTCAACAACATTTTTGTTTCTTCTTTTATTGCAGACATAATGAATTGTATTTTTGAACTGATGATGGAGCTGGACTCTGAAACGTTTTCCAATTAAATATAAATAGTAACTAAGTAGCAATTTTGTCGTTTACTTTTATGACGTGTTTTCATTTTTTGTTTTCGTGATCTGTTTTAATGACTGTCTAC